>VZRQ01011253.1:0-25249 GCA_013397975.1 Machaerirhynchus nigripectus | reverse complement strand
CCGGCACTGCCCACCGCCCGCGGCCGGGGCCCCGGGGAGGGGGCGCCTCAGCCCGGCAGAGCCCGGGGCTCGGCGCGGGGCGGAGGCCGGGTGCTCTCCTCGGCCGCGCCGGTTTTGCCCACTTTTCTCCGGGCTTGCGGATGGCTGCGGCCGAGGCATCCCCGGCTGCGGTGGCAGATCCGTTGGGAAACACGACCCGGGAGGGCATCTTTCAGCCTCGCGTATTCACGAAGCCGCGTAGACACCCAGTAGCCAACGCGGAACTGTTTTGTCAGTACAATAAACTTAATGAAACCGATATCTAAGCTACAGAAGTGAAAGAAGAAAAAGAAAAGGGGAAAGAAAAAAGGCACAAGTCCACCTGAAGTTGAAATATTAGTTGTCACACACAGACTTTCTGTGCTCTCCGCCGTGGTGACTATGTGTTTAAGTACTACTCACTGAGGTGGACCTAGCAGAAGAACGACTTCTGAAGAAAACAACGTTTAGGAGAGATTAGGAAGGGGAAAAAAAACCAAAACACCAGGAAATTGTGTTTGCTTTAGTTACATGTAAAATAGGGATGGACGAGAATGGACCTAAGATGCTTGAGAAAGAAAACTACAGATATACGGGATTGACAAGATAGCGCATGACTATTGTTACATAAAATTGTACTTGATAAATGCTTTCAGCGGAAAAAGTTTTATTCGCATGCTAAGCTTAACGAACGCTTCATGTGTTCTCTTCCTGAATATCTACTGCACCTTTGCCCTGAAGTTTTCTGAAACAGGAATTTGCAGCATGTGGTGTGCTACAGGCTGGGGTGATGGAACGTAATTCTATAGTTGAAAGTTTGTTAGATTTATTCCAGATTTTCAAAATCAATAGACAACATTAGAGATTAGCCTTGCAGCAAATAGGAAAGATACAATCTAGAAAAATGATTACAGTGCTTGGGTGATGGAATTATAAGGAGAAGCTTTGTAATTTTATATAACTACGTGGAGTACTGCATCCAGCTCTGGAGCCCTCAGCATAGGAAAGATATGGACCTGTTGGAGAGAGTTCAGAGGAGGGCCACTAACATGATCAAAAGGATGGAAAATCTCTCCTACGAGGAAAGGCTGAGACAGTTGGGGTTGTTCAGGCTGGAGAAGAGAAGGCTTTGGGGTGACCCCATAGCAGTCTTCCAGTACCTAAAGGGTACTACTGGGTACAAAAATATTTTTGCTAGTCTGCCATCAAGTGGGTATGGCATTCCATTTAAAAATAACCAGGCAAAACAGAATCTTAACATTATGATCTTGCATCTTCATTGACTGCTTTTAGCTTTGCATTCAAGTCTAATGAGTGTGAAAATTACGAGACTATGCAAAGAGAATTCTCTTTCCTGAGAATAACCCTTTTTATTTGTTCTGAATCTTTTTTTTTCTTAATTGAATAGCAATTAGCGAAGCACATGATAGTTTACCTATCCATTTATTTTCTAGCAACTCAGTTCCTAATTTTACAAATTTTGGAACAACTGCTAGGAATAGAATTTCTGCATTACTTTTATCCAAACAAAAACTTCTGTATAATTATGCACTTTTTAATAAAAGATATGGTCATACGAAGGAATAGAGAAAAATTGTTAGCCTATATATAATTGTGGCTTCCTCTGTGTTTTTCCAGTGAAATGTCAAAAGTATGAGTTTGACCTTCTACTTTTGGGCAGACTATTACTTCCTCCTTAATTTCTATTTTAAAGATATGTCAAATCAGAATATTCAGTGATTTTAGGGAGAAAACTGGGATATGCCTACAAGAGAATTCTTTCAAGACACCTTACAACATATTAAACAAAAGCTTTGTTCAAAATGAGACTAGTGATTGTTTAAAGTACAGAAAGCTCTTGAAGGATCAAAAAGGAGAGGAACATTTCCTTTCAATTGCCAACCAGAAAAGTACATAATCCTATTCAATTAACTGACAAAAAGACATTTTCCTTACAGATTGAATGATTTGTAAGTTTGTAGAACTGGTTTCACATGCAGTCCCTGCCCCCTCTTCACCACCTCTCAGCTGCACAAAAATGGACTTGTAGGGTCTGAGAAAAGTTATATGTGTTCTCAAATCGAGATAGAACTAATGCAATTTTTTTTTTTAAGATTTCTCTTTTTATCATTCAAAAACAGCAGCACTTTCAGAACACACAGCATTCCTGGGCGCTCTTTATTTTCCAGTTTCTGCAGTAAGAGGTAAGAATGCAGCAGAATTTGTGTCATCTCCCTAACATGCATGTCTTGTTAGAACTCTGCAGTGGAAAATTTCTTGCCAGTGAAATTGAAGACGGTGCTATATTTCCATAGCTACTCATCTATTTATTCTTGAGTATATTGTTTTATCATATAACATGCATGGAAAATTGTTTTGATTTATAATAATCATATAGCTATTAGTAATTTTCAACAGATTTTTCTCCAATTATTTTTTATGGTTTCTGTATTTTTCTTCAAAATCTGTGTATGAATTGCATGTTATTACTTGTTTTATTACTAAAAAAATGCATAAAAGATAAGCAAAATATGTATAAAATACAAAGCATTTTCATTCTACAGTCTCCAGAGTGTAAATTAGCCAGCCTGAGCTTATAAAATGATCAGTCTGGTATTTATTTTCAGCTGCTTTGGATAGCACCAGACAGAATAATCAAATATTCATTTGCATATGAGTCCCATGGGCAGCTTGGGGCACAAATGCACAGCAAGGCCACTCTGAATCACAGGAATACAGACAAACTGTCTTGTTACTTCCCCACAAAAATACTCGTGTGTTCACATGACAGGCATCCACTGTATTTGCTGAGAAAGTCACAACTTACAAAGGAAGATTCCTGAAAGCAGTTACCCCAAATGCTCTGTCTCTTCAGAAATTTCAGGAAGTCAAATGGTCTCAGAAACTCAACAGGTACAAACTCAGTGGGCAGTGCCAGGGAAGACAGAATATGATTCCTTCTGAAGAATACATTGCCATGAATTAATGCCTTAAATATTTGCAAAAATATTGGTTTTTTATATGCCTGCTGGTGTGAAATCATCATTGGAAAAGGGAAATGATTCAGCAGGTAATCAAGTCACAAATTATTTCAAGCAGAGAAGTTAATTTCTGATCTACCTAACATAAGTGCAATCAAATCTAATACTATTTTGGACAGACAATATGTATTGCTGTTTGCCTCTATCAGAAAGTAATTAATTTGAATTAAATTATCTTTACCTGTGCTTACTTGACAAAATGAATAAATTTAGGCAATATATATTTTAAATCTGAATTTGTATGTCCACTCTTTGTGAATGATTCACATTCATGAATCATTTTCCAGTGATGGTTATCAGTGTTTGAAGTTTCCAGCCAGGATGGACTTTACCACACGTGCCAAAGAGGAGCACAGAGAGCTCCTCTCAATTTTTAGCTCTTTCTCCCTCTTCTCTCCTGACCAAATAACAGCTGAGTCTAAGGGAAGAGCTCTGGTTAAAAGTTTATCAGGGGACTGGCAGTTAGTATTTAATCACGACGCCTCATAAAAAACATGTTCTCACCTAAAGCTGTTTCCATCCTAAAATAAACAGTCATTTTTATTATGATAATAGAAATTTGCATAGGCAATGCCAGAAAAGAAACATTAGCTAATGTATTATTAATGTGTTGAAAGCCTACCTTCAGCTAGGCTTCAGACAATAATTTTGCTCCAACCATAAATCACATACTAACCAGAGCCCTTTGTGAACTAGCATGAAATACAAATCATGTAGATAGACAATATTAAAAAACTATTGTTTTCCATGGGCATTGTAAAAAGCAAAGCCATTAGTTTCTGCATGAAACCACATGTATATTTATTACTGGCTTTCTATCCAGACCAATAGAACCTATCTTTTTATTCCCCAACTATAGGGTAGACATGTAGGCTTTCATCTTAACCTGTTGCTCCTGATCTGTGTCAGAAAGGTAAATTTTAAAAAGTGTCATCTCCTGGTCTATAGGGTAATATATTATAGCTGATTAGTCTGGTTTTGGAGATCAGAAAATACAACATTTTCACCTCTGCTTTTCTATCAGAGGGCCAGTGAGAGTCAAAATCTCTGCTCCTCCAAGACTCTGACTTTGGACACAAATCAAAATTTATGCTTTTAGCACTTTGCCCCAAACCAAGAAGTACTGTGGGCATGACTGGGGCCCCAGTAACTGTGTAGGCAAACTATCTTTGTCTTGGCAGATGTGCTCTCTCGGAGGTAACTACACCAGCCAGAGGAATTACTTTCCCCAGGTATCTGCCTCAGTCTGTTTTTGGAGAACAATACCCTGCGGCAGTGATATTAGAGTTTGTATACTGACTTTATCATAATGGGCTGATATATTTGACTATGAAGTATAATATCCAAGGGTAAGGTTCTGTGCTTCTGCTTGTGGGGAAATAATGTTTCAAATTAAGGCAGCTAAATCTTAGACAACCCATTAGACCTAATCCCCTTGCAAACAAGTATAGCTACAAAATCAGTAATTTTCTGACTGGCTTCTGTCAATTTCTAAACATGAAACATGGTGAATAGCACATAAGCTTTCCATTTAAAAAAATATATTTGGCATTTTAGCTAAAATACTCCAATAATCTTCAGAAACAGCTGCATGAAAACTTTTAGGGAATGAAATCCCATTTTGTGTAGAAAGAATTCTTTTCCATTATAATTACCTTACAAGACTTGAAGGTTAAAACTTTGCTAAGTGCACTTAAGATCTAAGACAAACTTGAATTCTAATTCATCCACGTTTCCCACCATGTCTACCTTGGGAAGTCCTGCATTAAAAAAATATTCCACCTATTTACTATCTTTCTTTTTATTTTGTATGGTTCAGTAGTCTATAAATTGTCTGAGTTATAGTCTGTTAATGAAAAAACTACAATGGGTCAAAAGCTAAAAAATGCATTCTAAGCATATTGTCTTCCTATCTTCCCTCCCATCTCACAGGGAAAATATTACATTTGATTGACCTATCTGGTTTTCTACCAATTCTATCCTCTCAGGTAGCATTTCATCCTGGTCTTGCAATAGAATCTTAAAAAAAGATAAATTTTACTGCAAGCTAAACCATGTGATATTGAGAAAGAGAATGAATATAGAAAAGAGGGTTATTCACTTTATGTTTCTTTTAATGGAACGAACAAGGTTTTATGAATATGTGTACAGAAATATGCACAAGGAAAAAAACAACAGCCTACACCCAAAAATGTGATAATGAAGAAGTAGGATAGAAATGTTAACGTAAGAACCTTAAGAACGTGGAGAAAAGGGACTGACACAAGGAAGTGTCTCAGCGCCAAATTTCCCAAGCAAAGTCTTCCAAAACACAAATGAAAGCTAGGACAGTATATGTTAGCATATTTTAGAGTTGACCCATCCTTTCCCTTTCTTACTAATTTCTGTGAGAGAAGATGGCAAGAGCCTGAGAAAATAGGAGGAAGATAGATCTGCATTAAATTCAAAGGAGATTCCAACCTGACCTAACAAAAATAGGAGTGGAATCTAGGCAAAATGCTGAGGAACAAAACGTGACTATTGTTAAATGTAGCCTTCACAAATTTTGTTGCCTTATTCTTTTTCTGTATTTTTGTTGTGTTGTTGCAACTCCATGTTTTAAGGAAAATGTGTTCTTTTAGCCTTCATTTTGTCTATCAGGAAAGCTGACTCTTGGTGGTGATATGCAAATTGATGTATTTCATTATTACAGCTGTGGTGAGTCTATTGTTAAGATGCAGGACTTCAAATGTTTTAATATCCAGCTTCTAGCCATAGTGCTCCAAAATATCCAAACATGTGCCTTCACTTGTAACTCTAGACCAGCTGGGAGGTGCCAGTGTGGAGATCTGAGAGAAAGAAATTAACCTGAGTTGTGTAGGAAAGCTTTGGATGAGCAGGAAGGTACCGGGAAACATGTCTAAGTAGGCACCATCCTTGAGAACATGCACAGGATCCTTGTGCAGCTTGACATTGCTTAGGAGGCTGACCAGTCTGGTGGGAGTAAGAAAAATTGGAAGATAGGTAGTAGCTTAGAAATTCTGTGAAAAATGATGTCATGTAAAGAACACAGACTGTGACTTGTTCTCTCAGTAAGGGAAGGCAAATAAAGGTTCAACCATCACATACTCAGCATTTCTGTTATCTTCCAGCCAATCCTTATGATCACACTTCTGGACTATACACAGCATGAGTTTTTTATGTCCAGGTGTTGCAGGAGACAGTGGGTAAGATGTAATTACTGAGGCACAGATGTCTAATAGAGGACAAAAATCACAAATTCCTAGCAGTCTAGAGTTCATTGGTTTTGTTCACAAAATGCCTTATTTAAAATCCAGCTGCAGTAACAGTGCACCAGCCCCTAACACTGCAAGCAGCCCCTGCAGCTGAGAAAGGTGTCTGGATGCATAACTTTTCCAGATATTCACAGCCTTCACTAGTTCAAAGAGTAGACCCGATGGATATCACATATTTCAGAATTCAGTAGTGTTAGTGGTAGTAAAGGAGGTAACTCTCACAAACCCACAGCATCACACCTCACGTTATTTACTTTACCACAAAATGTACTGAAGCTTATGAGAACACGATGAGGCACCTCCTTCAGGAGAGTGTACAAACCCACTGTTTTATAAAGCTTTGTTTGTCTGAGATAACTCTCACAAACCCAACTCCAAACCCGTATATTCCACTGTGGAATATTGCATATTCCACTGTTGTAGGGGTGTACCCGGACTGACTCTAGGAAATAGATGGCAGATTTGCAGAGACGTTCCGTGGTTGCTGTCAGTACCTGTAACTTTCGCAAGACAAGACTGGGACTCACAGTAGTGTGAGCTCACAGGGAGGTCTTCCTTTCATGATCTTTTGGGAATGGTCCAAGGACTGGGGATTATACTGGATTTTTATAACCCTGAACATGGCTGTGCCTTCAAATCCAAAGAGAAACTAAGCATCAATCTTTTAAAGTCTGCAGAAATCACGGGTGCAGTCTGCATTTTCCCTGGGCTGATATTGGCTTGTTCTACTCTGCACGACCCCAGCAATTCCAGCTTGGGTCTTTTGCGTGGGTAGGTGGGGAGTGGCAGGAGGGAAAATCTATTTCAGTCTTCACAGCCACATGCATTTCCACTGGAAGTGGAGCTGTTTTTAATGTGTTACCAAATCATCCTTCCTCACCCTCCATTGCCTGCAATACCAGTTAGAGTAGGCGGTAGGCACCCCTTCAGAGAATGCACAGTGTAAAACATAAATATTTCCCTACTTATCTTCAATCACATATGTGTATGATTTCACAACTTAATCTTACCTGAATGCCTTTGCAGAATGGTTCAATATTAACATCACAAACTTTCTGTAACTCTTTAGAAGTATTAAGGCATTGTGTACATGGCTAATTGCCAATCCTTTATCCTTTAAGGTTAATGCTTATTACTATTTTATTGTAGTTAATGTATTTTTTCCCTGTATAGAGAAGTTTAAGCTGCAGCTTGAGAAAACAGAAAATGAGTAGAAATTATTTTGAAAAATGGAATTTATGATTTTTTTTCTAGGTTAAATAGTTCAAAAAAAGGCTTTTCAGATAAGATAATTTTTCTCTGAAAAACTACTCTCTTTTCACATTTGAAAAAAAATTGTGACATTTCAGGCTGAATGAGAAAATCTTCTCTCTAACATGCATTCATGTGCCTCTAAATGTGCATGTTTGGATGTGTGCATGCACAAATGAATGTAGGGTCCAAAGTGTAACTTATAATAGAACTGTTATCTGCTCTCCTGCCCTAACAGTGCAATAAAGCTCTTGTGTATGTCTGTAAAATGGAGGTAAACATTTTATGAATGTTTAAATATCATCCAGGAACCCATCAGCGTCTGACTTATTTGACTGCCTTTTTTTTTTGTTGTTTTTTTATAGCTTCAATTTAGTTATACAGACCTGGACACCTAACTCATTCTTTTGTTCCAAAGACTGTAATTTTAAAAGAGTACTTTCCATGAACCTAACAGTTTGAAGCACTAAATGCATTTTCGGACAACTGTAATAATTTGCTAGGAGTTTCTGTGTTGACCGTTTGTGACTGTCAGATATGCTATTACTTGCCCATCATCTTTTATTAGAAGGTAATTTTAATGTTTGCTCTTTGCTGCCTGTATATTTCTTTCATTTTTCTTTTACCACAGATGATCCAAGTTTTACCTTTTAAATATGACAGACTATTTTAATCAGAAACCAGCATTATTATTCATTTTGAAGGTGAAATAATTGCAACTGTTTTACAATTTCCAGTAGCTATTATCCTTATTGAAAACTGAGATTTTTTTTCTTCCTCCTATGAATCTGAAATTCGTATTCGAAGACCAACACTTTCTGGAATTGCTCCTTTTCTGGAAGGCATTTTTAGCTAGGAAATATCTATTAATTAAAAAATTGATACTCATTTATAGTCCCCAGCTTGATAATTTTGAACATACTGCAGGAGTTTGCTACAAATAGCATATCTCTTTCATCCTCTATGAAGGCCATGGCTGTTTGAAATGACAACCAGCTTGGTGATGAAGGTTAGGCATCTGCCAAGATTAAAAACAAGAGGAACTTAAGGCTTTTGAATTACATCACTCTGATCTTTCCCCAGGATTCAATAAATAGATATTAATGGTGGGTATGGGATTGTAGTTGATGTTTTCAGAGCTTGGTGGGCAGTAGAACAACCCTAAATGTGGGTGACAGAATAACCTTAACAACTAGATGACATGACATTGAAAAGATCCTACTCAATTCTTCATAGTTTTGCTGGTTCCATTCCTGACAGGTCATGTTAAGATTATTAAGGAAAGTCACAGCAGAAAGCCACCTAAGCAGAAATCAAGTGGAAAATTCAACATTCTCTCTCATTAGAATCAGAAAAGTTGCTTGTTTACCTTCTGTGCTTTAACAGAGATCAGAAAAGTCATATAACCCCCAGAAATATAATATTGGTGAAACCTTTGAAGAAAAACCTTCAAACTCATTCAGTGTATCGTTTATATCTTATTTAATATTCCTTCTGTAAGAGTATTACTTAATACATTAGGCTATCAAATTTGCTTGCTACACACATGCACAAAAATATTAGCTAGAGATCAGCTTTGATTGTAATGGCTTTTCTATTATTGCAGCTAAGTTTTGCATTTCATTTCCAAATAAAAGCATATCCAACAACCAATTAAAACATTTTACCTTTGCCAAAATACGATGTTGTGGTATTTTTTAAATTTTAAACTTAACCAACAAATTCACTGCTCTTTATTACTAGGGAGTCTGATACTCAGAATAGTTTCTATAGATAAGTATGCTTACAGAAAAATACCTTCTAATAGTAAAACATCGTAGACATCTGAAATGAAATATTTTCTCCTCTGCAATATGAAAACTTCCAACTTAGGTCCACAGTATGTAATTGAGAAATGCAGGTTTGACACACTTTCTTCACCCCAGCACCATACTCTTATTGTCATCACACCATCCCAACCAATGAAGAGAAATGGAAAACAAAGTCTCTTTTTCACTCCTACCCTGCTTAAAAAAACTCAGCAAAATAATTTTGTTTACTGCCTGCTATTAGAAGTACTGCTTTTCTTTTTTTTTGGTTAATGAAGAAAGGTGGAAGATAGCATCTTGAATGAGCCCAGTAGAGGCAGCCAGAGATGAAGAAGTCAACGACAGCCCTAGGAAACTTTATGGCTCCACAAAGAGCTGGGTCACTGCCGAAGTGAGAAATAGTATCTGTTCTTTAGCATTCCCCTTCAAAACCAATGGCATTAGGTTTTCATAGAGAAAGTACACCTAAGCCTGTGACATAGGAATGCCAGCTGAAAACCATAAGAATACAAAACCTACTTATGTATCATCAAAAAGATGTATGGTGCTACATGAAGCTAAGAAGAAAAACACCATTTCAAAATCTTCCTGGAGAGACATATGTTCTTCTTTGAGGAGACAGTGACTATAAGTTTTAATTGCTGACATTTTTCATTCTAGACCTTTCTAAATCAGGCAATGTCTAAAGTACTCAATGGCTACTGTGACATTGGATCAAATCTCTAAAAAAAAGGTAACAGGGGATCTCCTCTGAATACTACTAAAAATTGCTTAGGATCATTGACATGTAACTAGCCAGGTATTCAAAAAACCTAAATGGAGGTCCTCAGAACAAGCTAAAAAATCAAACCTTCGTTAGGATGTAGTCACAGTATGGGGTCAAAGGAAGGTGTCTATTCACATTTTCCTGTTTTCTTATAAGGCATAAGCAGTTTGGGTTTTGGAAAGGGCTGTATGAGCAGGTCCAACATACAAACTGGGTTTTTTTACTAGTTTTTCTCTGGTCTCCTAAAAAAGTTTGAAATCATATAAGCTATCTTTCTTCTTTTTATTCCATTTAATTTTATGGTTTCTTCAAATTTTTACTTCTATTTAACAGTTACATAATTGTTTTACAATCATTTTCCTGATTAATTTTAAACAACCTATGCACTTAAGTATAGATTTATGTGTGTGTATATCTTTATATGTAGTAATACCTTCCTAAGGATCATGTCTTACTACAACTCAGCCATACAGCAGCAGGTGAAAATCTCTCTCTCTGTTCCACAGCAGTTACAAAGCCCTGTAGTGCTCTACCATATCTCTTTCTAATAAAGCCGTGCAGCTGGAGACCTATGCTGCTATCAACAGTGTGTGTGAATGCATTTGGGTTTTGAGTGGGTCTAATGTATAACTTACAAAAAGATAATTCCACTTACATGCTGGAAAATGTGCAGTCCCTCATTTATGTCCTAGTTAGGAAGCTACTGAGGATTTTTACCTCATGAAATTTCCCTTTAGGTTATGGGATTTTTTTGCCTTGCATGTTTGCATTACAAATAAACCTGTTTTACAGAGATGCTTTCAGAAAGAGGGCCCAAAAAGGACTTCTTTTAATCTATTGGCACTTTTTTTCCCAGCTTTTCAATGCTTTTTTACTTGTTAGTTGATTTTTAACAGTGAATGACACATTCTTTCTTGTGTCAAGACATGAAATCAGAAAATCCTTTCCTGAATATTGTAATAGAAGCTTATTAGAGCTTATATATTCAAAATGTCTGATGCTTTCCAGTTTGAAGTTTTTCAAAATGTCCACATTTCCCCTATTTGCTACAGACTGGGGAGCATGAAGGGAGGAAATCTGTGAAGCTGACAAGACTGAGTTTTCTCTTTTTGTGGAATCACATTCACATTTGACTGAAGGTACAAAGAAATGAAATGTCTCTTAACTTCTGTTCTTCAGGGAAAAAAATCTTGGTTGTGTGCCAAATTCACCCTGGCACATTCCCAGACCAGGTTTATACTACTCCTAAGCAATGTATAAAGCAGCCACACCAAGCTGCCTGGAAGTACCACATTTTTGCAAAAGCAGGAGAAGGAAGAGAATTGAGAGATGGATTTGGAGATGTCAGAATTCAGATTGATTGCACAATCCTCAGGCCACCTCTTTTCCAAAGTGCTTGGTAGCACAGCCTTTAGTGACTTGGCACACTACAAATTTTCATAGGGAGTTGTTGATTGTCCTTGGGCTATGTGCAATGACAGGGAGTTATACCTTGCTCTAACTTTCAAACATTTCACTCTGTAACCTGAACAACACAGGGATGATACAGAGCAAATGAATACAAGCATTGGCTTATGTTCACATTTTTAACAAGCCTTTCAAAAGGAATTCAAGAACCAGTGCATCAAATACTGATGGAAAATAATTTAATTATGATTTAAAAATTTTTGCATTTCTCCCACTTCGGTTCAGTTTTACTGCTGTCAAAGATCTTTCCACTCATATTTTCCATGAAAAAGCTTTCCAGAAACTTTTGTTTCCAGTTTTTTTTCCCCCAGTGTGATGAGAGAACAAAAGCCCACTATTATTCTTCCAAAAATCCATAGGCAAAGGAAGTCAACAGGATATTAAAACACGCATCAGAAATAGAAAAAATTCTTCTGAGGCCTAGGGATTTGGGGAAAAAGTTGAGTTTTTAAGAGCTTCTGCTCATTCTCTACTGCATCCATTCTAGATTGCATTTGCTTTAACCTCTGCCTACTTTCAAGGAGAAAAAAGCATGAACATTAGTTACCCTACTGCATAATTCAATTGAGCATTACTTTGGATTTTTTTTAACGTATACTGAACATACTAGAATGAAAGAAGTGACCTCAAATCCTAATTTAAATATATCATTGGACAGTTCAAACATAGAAGAAGACTCCCTGAGGTAACATGAATGAATGTGAAAATAGAAGATTTCTTAATTTGATTTCTTTTGTGTTTCTTACATGTTACATGTTTTGACTTTAATTCTGTACTAACCTTGAACAAAGTGAAGCTTGCACAACAGTGTAGGTGAATATTAGCTACACAACAGTACAATAAATCAGAAAAATGAGCATGGACTTTCATGTTCAAGGCCTGAAACTTTTCATTTCTCAAGGTGAAGTCAGAGCAGAACAATTCGCCTTTTTATAAATTTGTAAAAAAATCATAACAAACTTCAAGAACTTTTTAAATAGAAATTTGGCATACATCTCTGCTCTCTGTTCATTGTGTGTATCTGATTTCAAGGCTTGTATTTAGATGCAATATCCATTTATTGTGATAATTCAGTCTTATTTGCTAGCAGAGAGATTAAAGCAAAAAAATATTATTAGAAGTTTTCATAAAAATAAGCATATTTTCTGATGATTTGTTTTAAAAATAGAAATAACACTTTGGTGGGAAAAGTCTCTTAAAAATAACTATTACTCTTTCCACAACACAAAAATTTGTAACAAAAGAGTTATGACCATCCCTAGCCAAAATAACAAAATTTTCAAAACAACTAATCTTTTAAAATTTTGATATTTTTTACTTTCAATCAGCTCCATCAACAGCAAGCTGGGAAAAAACCAACCAACCAACCAACCAACTAACCAACCAACCAACAAAAATAAAACAAAAAAAAATCTTTAGTTTTGAAGATTTTCCAATCTTTCAGGTTTAACCCCAGTGGACTGTGATGTGCTCTTCATACTAAGGAAGGTTGCAATGAGAATTTGATACATAAATGTTTTGTTGATGCCAGTCAACAAAAACAGCATTCAATTTAGTCTTTCCAGATCCCTGGAAAGAGCAAAACCCTTCCAGTCTGCTGGATAAAAAAAGCACTGGTATTTAATTTTTTTGGAGGTTGGGGTGAGAAAAAAGAGAACAATAAATGAAATAACATTAAATTGATTTGTTCAGTTAATTGAGCAACTTGGAAAGGATTCATTCTTATTTTTTTTTTCTGGCATAGCTTATATTCATAGCAGCCTGCCAAGAACTGCAGGAATAAGCATTTATAATACCAAAATAAGAGTGTTTATTTTCTTCATAAAAATAAACTGTCACTTTTTAATTTAAATGATTGCACGTAGATAATACAACTGTATTGGTCTCTTTGAGATTGCAGCACCCTTTTAACATCTCCAAGTAAACTGCATAAATGATGAAGGATATTAATTTTTCATTCGGAGGTGGGAAGGATCTTGCAATGACTTAAATCTGAAATGGTGAAAGCAGAGCTGGAAAGCTCCCTGATAGTGCCACTTAGGCATAAGTTATGGTGGAGCTGAACAGAAGAAGAACAGAAAAGCTTAGAGCAAGTAGATGGAAGAGGATATATGCAAGCTGCAATAGAGGCATATTGTCTATAAAGTATTCAGAATATAATGCTGGGAGAAGTGAAAATCAGCACCATCTCACCCTGCCCTCAGAGAGCCCCACGTTCCAAATTTGTCAAAAAAGAAAAAGAAAGTTAGCTCTCAGTGAGTGTAAAGTCCATTTCCAGCAGACAACACACATGGAACTGCTGCAGTGGAGATGTGCCCTCTGTGTGTCAGGTGTTACCGCGTTCAGGCTCACCAGACATTCGCCCAAGCAGTGAATGCCAAGGTAACCAGAGACTCTCAACAAACCAACATGGAATGAGAACTAAGCAGACATTTTAATAATAATAATGGTTTTGCACAGACTTCAGCAAAAGCGTGCAGTAAGTGTACCGTTATCTGCTAGGTTGGATGGATATTTTGGGTGCTGCATTTCTTTGTATGGCAGTTTGGTTTTGCTTCAAGCACAGTCCATGGTGCCAGAGGTCTCTATGACAAGAGGAATGGGACTTTGGCCATAATTTGATGACAAAGACACAAGAACAAAAAGAAATTGCTTGGAGGAGGAGGTTTACTGGGAGTACTGAGTAAAGCTGCTTTTGAAAGCCAAGTGTATTTCTGAGAGAAGTTGATAAGCACTGAAAAGGAATTCTCTCTTTCTCATTGGACCATCTTCTATAATTTTGTTCATGTAACTCACCTACAGACAAACTGTCCAGGAGAAAGGGATTTAGTGTGTGCCTACAGGATAGGAGCAGTGGCAGGTTATGAGAGAACCTGTGTGACTGGCAGGCTGACCAGCACAGTTACAGAAGATAATTGCTTAAACAGAATACAACCTACTAATTTTTTTGCTGTGAAAGAGGAGCAGGGGAAGAGGGAAGGGTGGTGAGTAGTTGGAGGGGAAAGCTGAAAATGCCTTTATTAAATCTTTTTCCCAAATTTTTTTTTTCTGGTTCTGTTTTCACCAATAGGACATTGATTCTACCTGGCATATCACAGCTACGATTCTCTGTTTATGTATTTTCTATTCCAAGTGCATTGTGCAAGAAAGCTAAATCCTTTAGACAGCAAGATTATCCACAAGACACTTTCTAGAAGAACCTTGAAGAAAATTATAGATGGGTAAACTGCAGACTTTTAAAAAATAATTGATGGGGGTTTTTTTCAGTTCAAGGCCAAATACAAGCAAAAAGAAAGGGAGGAGGGAGAAATCTACTTTGAGGTGAAATTAAGCAGGAAACTGCAGTCAAAGGAATGGAATTTCCCAGTTGGATGGCTAGACTGGCGAGACTTTACTGGTTTGACTACCTTATCTCTCATACATTTTAGAACCAGGAACACTACATTCTAGATGGCATCTCTTTTAATTCAAGGTAGGATGATCTCTTCATTTTCTGGACAGGTAAACCTGTTCATTGGCTGCATGAAATTCAAAGAAGTCTGTTCCTTCTAAGAAGTTTAGAGCATTTTATCCAAAATAACTTTATGTGAGGTAAATATGAGAGCAAGGAGCCTGTAAGCCCTGATTCTTCCTCATCTGACACAGTTTTCTCACAGACTTTCCAGTGATGTCAGTACAAAATATAAATGCATCATTAAAAAAAATTATAAGAAGCCTTCTTGTGTATTGTCTTATAAACTCAGCATTTCGAACAGTCTCATAATAAAAGACACAATAAAATGTTTATTCTCTTTGGGTAGGAAGACCTAAACATCTATGTGTATTTATTCTACAAAGCAAGTAGGCTACTATGATAAAAGGATCCCCATCCCATAGAATCTTAGAATCACAGAAAATACTGAATTGGAAGGGACCCATCAGGATCATCAAGTCCAACTCCTGGCTCTGTGCAGGACACTCCAAGAGTCACATCATGTGCATGAGAGCATTGTCCAAGCACTTCATTGCTTTGTCAGGCTTGGTGCTGTGACCACTTCCCTGGGAAGCCTGTTCCAGAGGCCAAACACCTTCTGGGTGCAGACCATCTTCCTGATATCCAACTTAAACATCCCCTGACACAGCTTCATGCTATTTCGTTGGGTCCTGTCACTGGTCACCACAGAGAAGAGATCAGTGTCTGCCCCTCCTCTTCCCCAAGTTGTAACTGCAGTGAGGTCTCCCCTCAGTCTCCTCTTCTCCAGGCTGAACAGACCAAGTTACCTCAGCTGCTCTTCATATGGTTTCCTCTCAAGGCCCTCCTTTGGACATTCTCCAACACCTTAATGTCTTTCCGATATTGTGGCACTCAAAACTGCACACACTATTCAAGGTGAAGCTGCCCCAGTGCAGAGCAGAGTGGGAAAATCGCTTTTCTTGACCATCTGGCAGTGATGTGCTTAATGAACCCCAGGACATCGTTATTGTGCTATTTTTTATGAGAAAGAGCAGTTTTTTGAATGGACTCTAACAAAGTCTTGGTGATTTGTCTTGGAGAGGTGTGCCTTGTACTCACTTGGCATATATACGTATGCATCTGTTTTTGAAAGGCCACAGTTACTTGACAGTTTCTATCCTATTCAAAAGATAAACTGAGGGCAGCCAAAACTGCCTGTTTAGGTAATGCATTAATGCCTCCTAGTTAGGAATGTCTGAAATCCCCCAATTTCTGTGGTTTCTCTAGCTTACCTTCTCCTCCAGTGTCTGGATAAGCAGAACTCATATCAGGTTGTTCTTCATAGATAGCTTCCTAAACACATTAAAAACATAAGACATATTTATATAAATAGGGCATAGCCCTCACACTTAAACTGTTGTAGCCTTCTACTACTGTACTAATACAACCTCAGAACTTATAAAAAATTTTCCAGAAAACAACTGAGAGAAGTTGATATACTCTGATCCCTGATCACCACTAAAAGAAAGGCTGTCTCTAGCAATTGCATGCATGTCCTTCAGTAAAATGATCTCTCTAAAGACAGATAATGTCAGTGAGGAGGCCAAGAAGGGTTAGTTATGGTCATGCAAAATTAAGTCAAGCCCTTAAAACTCCACCATTTTCTGATGCAGGAATCTACTAAAAACAGAGTTAGGAAAGGCAGTTACATTGGCCCTTTAAGTATTCTGTGAGGTGTATTCTGCTTTCAAAAATGACTATTTCTTTTAATGGTAAAGAATTTAAATGTATAGTTGCCCTTCAAGCAAAGTGCTATCTGAGTACTTCCTCATAGATTTTAGTCTTCAAACTAGCAGGCTATAGAAATTCTTAATTTTTGTGTGTAAAAACAATAGCACTAATTATTACTGTTTCAAAGGTCAGAAAATTGTTATTAATCACTTTCTCAGAAGCAAGCGCATGTACTCCATTATATATCTAACTACAGTACTAAGACACAATGTCTGCTTTACAAAATTGTTACCATATGCCTCCAGAGCCTTCATAGATTCAACACTTGGTCCCAAAAGTGTATTAAGTCTTAAGTAAATCTT
Source organism: Machaerirhynchus nigripectus (assembly GCA_013397975.1). Classification (NCBI taxonomy): domain Eukaryota; kingdom Metazoa; phylum Chordata; class Aves; order Passeriformes; family Dicruridae; genus Machaerirhynchus; species Machaerirhynchus nigripectus. The sequence continues at coordinate 8,097 of VZRQ01011253.1, read as the reverse complement.
CCCTTGCATTCTCATACTGTTATAAATAGATTTTTTATATGGTGTCATTTAAATTTTGGAAAAAAATATAAATTCTGTCTTTTGAATGGAATAGAGAGAATTGTAGAGGGAGCAAATGACAAGTGAAGTCATAAATGCTAAATACTTTTTCTATAAATTTTCATTGTTTCTTAATATATTTTATTTATTTTTTACTCCAAACTATTAGTCCTGAACTTTTCCACCTGCTGAAAGGCTCTGTGGGTTTTTTAAGTGTAGCAACTAGGCTATTTTTTCTCAGAAATTTTGTTAAAATAAAAACAGCTTCTGGAATTCACAGTAAATGCTTTGTCATTGACCTTGAAAGTACTTTGGCAAGCAAGGGATTTCTACGCTTTGCCAAAAAGTAATGGTGATAGCAGAAATTTTGTCACAGTTGAAACTACAATAGTTACTCCACTGTGTTTTTTGTAGCTTTACCTATCAGTATCCCCAATGGCAATACTGTATTTCAGGTGTCAACTGGTAGGCATTTAATATTGGAAGAACAGCGATTTTAGAGAAACAACATCACAAGGCGCCATATAAATTTCTTGAAACCTAATATTTAGAAATCCTTATTTTTCTCATGTTTCTTATAGTTCTGTGAACAAATAGTGTAGGATGCTTGAAAACACATTTTCTTTTTCTAAATTAAGAGAATTTAATATAATCAAGTTTATTTCAGTATGGTGAAATATTTTAGTCATTAATCTCAAGCATGCTTTGAACTAAATGCAGAACTATAAATTAACTCTTTTTTTCCACCAAAAAGTTTTGTGGTTTTTTCCTCCTTATGGTTGTATATTAATCTTATGGAAGAAAAAGGAAGACCGTTAGAGTGTTACACTGAAAGAAAGCTCTCTAAGTAATTTAAGCAGGGTTAGTCATAATTTTCTGGCCTGAAATCCTTTGCTGCAAACAAAACAACTTTTAAGGCCATACAATGTGAGTGACAGGCATTATTTATATTTAAGTTAATTGAACTTGTCTATCACTTCTGCTCCCCCGCCTCTCTGTACAAGAGTTAAGGCAGTATGCCTGAAACCCTTAACCATATATTTATGTTTGCAAACAGCACAGGGAAAGATTTTGACACCCTTTCGCACGTGTGGATCCAGACTTCTCAGGACTGATAACCCACCTGTGCATCAGCACATGTCCCTGTCAGTGGAGCTGAGGTTACCTGGTTCTTCCAAAGGACTGTAATGAGCATTTCAGCAGATAACTGCTGTGGCCATGCAGAGCTGGTGAGTTCATCCAGTGAGGAGAGCCTGTTTCCCTCCCTGCTCAAAGGCTCTGTTTTTTTTTCTGGTTGGGAAACAGAAGAGACCATTTCAGTGAAGATTCTGAAGTGAACTGCATGGACAGAAATTCTCTGGAGCAAAAGATCATGCTGAAGGAGCAAGGTAAGCTTTCCCATGTGGCAAGACCTTGAAACTAGAGCAGCGAGAGGTGCCCCCCCTCTCCTGCTCACAAGTGGGAAGTGGTGGAGTCTCAGAGGCAGCTCTGAAGTAGTTGTCCATGTCTCAGGCTGCAGGGGGTCCCAAAGCCTAGTGCTGCTCTCTGAGGACAGCAGGGACAACAGCTGTGTGAGGTGCAATCAGGTCCACAATCTGCTCAGCCTAGTGGAGGAGCTGAGAGATTGAAGTAGAAACACTGAAAAGGATTAGGGACTCTGAGAAAGAAATTAACTGGTGGAGCCACACTCTACCATGCCTTAGAGAAGCTCATTTGGCATCCACTTCACAAGAAGCAATGGACCCCTTACCCTTTCCCCACCAGGCAGAAGTAGGGGACCTTGAGAGATGGAGGGGGATGAAAACTGGTGTCTCCTCAGGTTACCGGGTGCATTCCTTTCGAACCTACCTCACATTCACAAGTGGCTTTATACAGTAGGTGTCAGGCCCTGGAATGTGAGGACCAGGGAAATGAGAATGTGGCTGAACAGCCATTTGGTTTTGAAGGGTCACCTACAGCAGAACAGCCTACCCCCTGTATCACAACCTCCTCAGTTAAGGCAAAAAGAAGGGAGTGGTCATTGGTGACTGCCTTTTGAGACCAACAGAGGTCCCAATATGCCAACCAGATCCAACCCTTGGTGACGTGTGTTGCCTTCCTGGGGTCTGGGTGAAGGACATCACCAAGAAATTTCCCAGCCTGCTATGGCCCACTGATTATTACCTGCTACTGGTTTTCCAGGTGGGCAGCAACAAGAAGGCTTCAAACAGTCAGGACGGACCTTGGGGCGTTGGGAAAATTGGCTGAGGGACCTGGAGCAAAATTTATGTTCTCTTCTGAACTGCCAATTGCCATTTCACATTTCAACACCCCATTGTCTGTTTAAGGGAAGTTTTCAACAATCATCAGAAGTTCAAAGAAATGGCCAGTCATACTCACATATACAGCACAGGGTTATTCTTACCTATATCAAATAAAAAGGAAAATTTTTGTCCATGAGAACAAACATTTTTAATACTATGCAGATGAAAAATAGTTAAATAATAAGAACTTAGTTATTTCCCATTTTGTCTTCAACATTTTATATGTTTTTTTTTCTCCTATCAAACAGTTAAGTGATAAACAATTCAGTCGGTATAATACAAAATTTCTGTAATGCAGTCGTTAACTGTTACATTTTGGGAGTGAGATACTGCTAATTCAGCCTGTTCTGATTTCAGGCTATTGATTTAGAAATAAAACTAAATGTATCACATTAGCCTGAGATATACATATAGCTTCTATACATNAAGGGAAGGGAAGGGAAGGGAAGGGAAGGGAAGGGAAGGGAAGGGAATGTGTCTACTATTTGTTAAAAATATAAAAAAGGCTAGTTGTGTTTCAACAGTGTATGGCATTATACTGATCAAGGCACTGGGGTGTACCATATATATATATATATAGCAAATTGCTCTAATATAAGTTCTGGATTATACAACTCTTATATTTAGTCATGCCTGCTTACTGGGAAAATTACAAGGATTGAGATAATGATAATGATAAATGAAAAGATATGTGAAAGGATTCATGATAAATGAAAAGATTCATGATAAATGAAAGGATTGCGATAAATCACCATGAACACAGTAGCTCCTGGGAGACCAGACGTAGTTCCATCATGCAACATGCAAAATGGATCATGCTGTCCCCACCCCAGAACAACTCAGAGACATTATTGTCTTTCTGATGATGAGAAAATACTTGACATTGCAGAAAGATTTGGATAGTGGTTTTCTCAGATTTTCTAATCCCACAGAGGAAGAATCAGAATTTAGGGGAAAGGGCGTCACAGAACAAGCACATGCAGAAAGTTAATTCAGATGAGAAAATACTTTTAAAATACAATTTAAGCTTAATTTTTAGATTCAGATTGATCTGAATGTCAGCTAGGACAGCTTTAAACAGTCAAAACTGAAGCACACATAGAGCTGAAACTCCACATGCCTTAAAAACCTTTTGTCAACCCATGATATGGTAGAAATCAGTGAAAATGAAACTAGATTTTGTATACAGTCATGTCACATCTAATCTGACAGAGAGTGCCTTTGTTCTAGCAAAGGCTGAGTTCAAAACACTCAGCTCCCTGCCATGTAGGGAGTTCTAGTGAAGTCTTTCACCTTTGCCCGTAATGTATCTTCCTGCAACAAAATGAAATACCTTTGAGACCTATACTCTCCAGCCAAATCTGTTTGGTGGATCAGAGACAGTGAACAGACCTGTCACATAAGACTAAGTGCCTTAAGAATCCAGGGTAGCCAGTTCTAGTGAGTTTTCTATGAGGAAGGTCCGTAACTTCTCTAAACAACCCGTTTTCGTACTTCATTATTCCTGCCCCTCACATCCACCTGAAACCTCCCTTGCTGGAATTTAAGCTTCTTATTTCTTGTCATATGACTACTGAGAGCAGTAGTCTTTTCAGCAATATTTTATGCATGAGAAGATTGTTGTATCTCCATTAGATTATTTTTCAGAGTAAATATCTCCAGTTCATTGAAAAGCCTGCTTTACAGAGCATGCTCAGAGGTCTATAGCATATAACCATGACTTCCTCTGGTCTCTCTCTCTCAGGCACCACTCCCCTTGAACTGGAGTCGTGATGTTAGGGGTGGGTAAATCTCCATCGTCTTCCTCAGACGTAAAGAATATTTTCCTCTCTCTGTGGACATATTATTCTTTATGCTTCCAAGGAAGATATATACATACTTGTCCTTTTTTGCATCAGCATGAAATTACTGGTTCATAGAGGTTTTTGATCCCTGTAGCCAGATTTTTACTAGTAATCCCCATGTTATCTTTATGCAGCTGCTTAGTGCTCATCTGCACATCATAAAGCACCATGCTTGTCCCTACTCAGGACTGTCTTTTCTTTCTATCTGTCAAGACCACTTGGCATTTTTATTAAGTCTCTTTATTTTTCTTTTGGTCTGCCTTATCTTGGTGACAGCTTTGAATTTCACAAACAAAATTCACTGCATTAATAAAAATAATGAAATCTAATTGCTAAGACCCAAAATCATTCTGTTGCTCTCTGTACACTCAGTCTGTAGGCATCACTGTTGCTGCTTTTGGAAGAAGTTTATTTCAGGATTTCTTTTCTATTTTAAGAAAGTACACATTTTAACAAATGGAATGAACTTTTCCCCTAAAGGTTTTCTTAATTTCAAAAAGTTATTCAGAAATATTAATAACATTTTTCGTCTCATCTTTTTTGCTCTCCTGTGTTTCTTCGTTGTCCTGAGTGCAGCATTAATAATAAAATTCTGGAAACTTTTAGCATTACTTTTGCCATTACTTGTGTGTTCATGCACACAAGTAATTAGATAAGATTGTGTTAAATAAGAGCAATGAATTTGCATAGTCTATGTTTTGTATTGTACTTTTGAACTGTTCAATGTCATATCTACTTTGTGTCCAACTACCCTTTCTCTCACACTGAAGCAGGTAAAAATGCCAAATGGGAGTCATGAGAGATCTTTCCTGGTACTACTGAAATTTCCCCCAGTTGTAAATTTTTATAAGTTCTGTCTCAATAAAGGCTAAAGCTTCATAAAGAGAATCAGGAAATGTATTCTTACATCAAAGAGCTATGATGTCTCTTATTAAAACGTAACATAGTTTTGATAGGACATTAACTTGTCACTGACCTTGGAACTCACAGAGTAGTTGACAAAATGAACAAGCAGAAAAGCAAGGACCAGATTTCCCATAAGATCCATTATACAGTCTACCACTTTCAATATCCCTGGTTAATCAAAATATGAATGGACGTGGCTTCCCCTTGATTGTTTTCTACTGCAATGTGCTAAAACTGACATTAGCACTAAATTTTTGGCTCATTCAAACATCCAGTTCTACAATGAAAAAATTAAAAACTTGTCTGAGAAATTATAGTGGATGATGTATTTGTAAACTTATTAAGAAACAAGCTATTATCTTAAAAGGTTTATTTTACTTTATAATATGGATAAACATATAATTACTGCAGAATTCAGCAGTAGGCAATCAGATGTTATTTTCAGATTAATGGATAATTATCCACTTAAAGTGGTTAAATGCTTTAAAACTCTAATGCCCAGGTAATTGCACCCTTTATATTATGACAACACTGTATCTTTGGTGGTAGATGTGGAGCCACAGATTAACTATTGAGAGAAGTGTCTGACATGGCTAAAGGAATATTAACACCTTCAGGTGCATTAGATGTGTTTCATGTCCTGAGACAGCAGCAGCTCTTACCTTTACAAAGCAGCTGCTGTAGTTGACATGGGTGTTGTACCCAGCCTTCTATCAAACACGTATGTGTAAATGAATGCACGCACACAAACTCATAGAGGCACATGCCCGCACACGCACACAAAGGCATAGAGACATACACAGGAGTTTGCCTATTTCTTGTCAAATCATGTGTCAAGGAATCATCCCTTAAAGACAGTCCATGATATGTTGCTTTTAGTACCAGATAAGCAGGTACCAAACGTTGCTGTTTAAGACTAATAAGTGATTTTTGTTTTGTCTTGTCTCTACTGAGCAGCATCTTTGACAGCTTTCTAACAGGCTAAGATACTGCACTATACATATGTGATACTTTTCCCAATTTGACTTGAAACTATAATCCTCTTATTTTGGTTTAGGATTTCATTTGTCTTTGAATCACTTTTGGTTTGCTTAATTGGTAGGGGATTTAAGCAGCTGGTATTCTACTACGCCATAGAATCATAGAATGGTTTCCTTTGCATGCTCTTGCAAGAAGTTGCACTCAGATCTACCCTCTTAGGTACTGAAACGTTGCAATGAGATCCCACTGAAACCTTCTCCAGACCTATGCTTATCTTAGTGCTTCTTTTCTGGAATCACTCCAACATGTCCAGGTCTTTCTTGTGCTGAGGACTTCAGAGCTGGAGCAGCACTCCACATGACTCATAAGGGCAGAGCAAAGGGGCAGAATCACCTCCTTCGACCTGCTGATCACACTGCTTTTGATGCAGCCTAGGGTACAGTGGATCAGGTACAAAAAAACACCTTTGGAAAACTGGCATGTTTTATTGACAGTGTCCATGGTGAATCAAAGGCTGATCTCAATCAGTCACAGACCAGGGTATTCTGGCAGTGTGATGCCCTCAGAAGAGGTTAATGCCTGGGGTCTGTACATGCACCCATCCCCGGTGTGCTGCCACACACTGCTCCCTCAGGGTGGTGTACAAGCTCAGAGCAGCTGCCATCTCTGGGGACCTGCCTGGTGCTGGCAGCAGGGTGCTTCTGCTCTGGTTGTGCCATAATGCAGGGGCACCAGAGTACCCTGCGTGTCAGAGCCCTACAGTCCCCTCTCATTTTACTTTATATCAAGACACTGATATTTCCAAGACACTGAAATTAGTAACAAGTTCCAATGCTTTTTCATCACAGAATCACAGAATCACAGAATCACAGAATAAACTGAGTTGGAAGGGGTCCCCAAGGACCATCAGGTCCAACTCCTGGCCCTGCACAGGACTGACCCCTGGAGTCAGCCATGACCACATGCCTGAGAGTCTTGTCCAAACACTCTTTAACTCTGTCAGGCTTGGTGCTGTGATCACTTCCCTGGGAACAGGGGAGCCTGTTCCAGCACCCAACCATCCTCTGAGTGAAGATCCTTTTCATAATATCCAACCTAAACCTCCCCTGACACAACTTCAGGCCATTCCCTTGGGTCCTGTCACTGGTCACCACAGAGAAGAGACCAGTGCCTGCCCCTCCTCTTCCCCTCACGAGGAAGCTGTAGACTGCAATGACATCTCCCCTCAGTCTCCTCTTCCCCAGGCTGAACAGACCAAGTTACCTCAGCCACTACTCATGTGGTTTCCCCTCAAGGCCCTTCACCATCTTTGTTGCTCTCCTTTGGACGCTCTCTAAGAGTTTAATGTCTTTCTTATATTTTGGCACCTAAAACTGCACACAGCACCTGAGGTGAGGCTGCCCCAGTGCAGAGAAGAGCGAGACAATCCCCTCCCTTGCCTGGCTGGCAATGATGTGCCTAATGCCCTCCAGGACACACTTGGCCCTCCTGGGTGCCTGGGCACTGCTGACTCAGATTCAACTTGCCATCAACCAGGAACCCCCAAGCCCCTTTCTGTGGCACTGCTTTCCAGCCTCTCATTCCCCAATCTGTCCATACATCCAGGGTTGCCCCATTCCAGGTTGGGCACTTGCCTTTGTTAGACTTTATACACTGGTGATTGCCCAGCCCTCTATTTTGTTGAGGTTTCTCTGGGGGACTTCTCTGCCTTCAAGGGAGTCCACAGCTCCCAATTTTGCTGCAGGACACATGATGGTGACAATTTTCATCTAGTTCTTTGTCTGCTTGCATTCTATTTTCTGCTTTGTAGATGAATGGCAAAAACGGTAATTTCTATTTAAATATCTCAGGATCAGTATCTGGCTGAGAAGCAGTACATAGGTGTCTGGGTAAATCAGACATACACATTTCCTCTTCACCAAAGGGAAATCACACTTGACCAATCTAACAGCCTTCTATGATGTCATGGCAGGATGGGTTGAGGAGGGGAGAGCAGTGGAAGTTGTTTACCTTGACTTCAGCAA
>VZRQ01011249.1:465294-477358 GCA_013397975.1 Machaerirhynchus nigripectus | reverse complement strand
GGCCATGATCTTGCCAAGCCACGCTGGGGGGACCGGCCCACACGGAGTAGTGGGCTGTGGCTCAGCCTGGCCATGCCGAGCAGGCACCCCAGTCACTTGTCCAAAGGCCAGAAGTAAGAGAGAGCTTCCCGGGCTGGTTCATACTTAAATGTGTCTTTATAGAGGCCTGTTCAGCTTTCTTAAGTGGCTCAACATAGTTGTCAGTATTCAAACCAGCCAATTGATTGGTTTGTTGGGTCTGGAGAAAATTAGAACAGCCCCTTGCAAAAACATCACTTCTGTAGCTGGTGGATTTTTCCCTAAATAAAACCCAAGCTGTGCTAAACCATGACATAGGGATAAAATTCTAGGACAGTTAGTTGGGTAGAATACTAATAAAGGAACAATAAGAGTTTCAAATGGGTGAGTTCGACACCGGGTAATGGCTTGACGAGTCAGTACTTTTTTTTGGTGGTGACTTTCGGCTTGTGTTTCATGACTTAGTATTCACTTAGGCAAAATTCTCTTTTTCAGAGAGGTGTGAATATAAATCAAGTATGACCAGATTCACCCATGCTGGAGATAAGTGTGAAAATTATTAGCAAGATCATTAACTGCAGACAGTTTTAGATTCAGGTCTTCCATAGGGATTTTCCCTCCTGGGGAGAGCTTAAGAAAGCTCTAGAGTGGAGTTCAAAATCTGGAAAACCTGCCTTAAAGTTTAAGAGGCTAAAGATGCAGCATATTTAAAGAAGGTGAAATATTCATTTGGTAATAGTTGATAGGTTTCTGCTCCCTGAAAGCTTTCCTTAGGTGCAACAAAATCCATTAACTGCAAGGAAAGCGTTTCAGACTAGAATAAGGTGGAAGTTTTGTTCTAGGATTCAGAGATTTGACATCAAAGTATTCTAAATTTTTCAGAAAATTATTTTTCAACTTGAATGCAATTTATGGTCTTGATATAAGAAATCTTCTAGTCTTTGTAATCTGAGAGATCAGAGAAGTTGATAAGAATAATTTCTTTACAATGTAATTTATAAACTAACTAAAGACCTATTTGTAACTAACTAGAGAAGGATATAAACCTACAAAAATCTATAACCTCAGAGATTTGAGACAAAGGAAGATAAGGAAGACTGTAGTAAATGTAAGGGAGTTAGTGTCTGGGTGGAGATAAAACTATGTTATATAGGAGGAGAGTGTAAATGTGCATAGCAGTAACGCAGTCTGCTTATGGACACCCGACAGGTCAAAGGTGGAAATATATCAGGCAGCACGGTCATCTTATACATCTTTCCCTCCCCCCCAGGTATTCCCATGTGAAATGGTCAAGTTTATTTCTTGTGGACATAATATTCTTCCATGTTGTTGCTTTACCGATATAGAAGAACAATATCAACAATAATATGAAAAAGCAGCAATATTAATGGAGCACAAACTGGTGAATAAGATTTCACGTTTGAAGCAAAATTTTTTAATTTAATAATTTATTTTGAATTTAACAATTCATCTTGATAATAAGATCATATACCCTATGATGTTATTTATTTTTCTCCTTAGGCATTGGCTTTGTATGACATTCATTTTTTTGCAGTGAACTAGACTACTGGATTTCAAAAAATTTTGCTCTTCTTTTGACCTCCTTAGTAATGCATTTTGTAGCTGCCAGCAGTCAAGAACATATATTTTAATTCAAGTAAATTTTCCAGAGCAGACATTTGAAGTAATATTGATTTTATCATTAATTTTTCTTTAAAACAAGCCTTAAGGCTTAGCTGAAAATCTTATTTTAAATCTTGTTTATTACTTAAATATATACTACTGTATGTTTTGTATTGTATTTATTACATGCCTTATGTGTAAATTTAGTAGTAGTTATGGTTTCTGCGCGTTTTAAGAAGCTTGTCCAGGTGGTTTCACCACTCCACCAAACAATGGTGTGTATTGTTGTTTGCTATAGTCCCCATCAAAGTATTTATGACAATTCTCATGAATTTGTTTGTCCTTTTATCAGTTCATCTCATAAATGTTGAGGCACAATGGACTCATGGCTTTTTATTCTTCAGAAAATATTCATATTTCAAGCAACAGGTTTCATTACAGTCCATCGTAGTCTTTCCAAATCACTCAAATTCTACCAGTGTTATTGTTAAAGAAGCACACCTCATCATTTGGTTTCCATTTCCATGTATTAGGTCATGTTACTGTTTCTCTTAAATCGAGAAAGTACCTATTAGGAAATTTGTTTCTAATTTGATAAAATAAATACACTGCATTGATGGAGTCTGTATTAAGTGACGTATTCCCAGTGGTTGAACCATGCCTATCTGTACTTCCTGGAGTTCAATAATTAGATGTGGACCTGATTTTCAAAAGCAATTGCAATATAAATTTAATATATTAATGCAACTTCCGAAATGAATTAAATTTCCTCAGTTCTTATTTATAAATTCAAGGATTGTACCTCTGCTTTTCCTTGAAAATTGAAGTGACCACTTCTCAGTCTGGAGTCTTCCATCCTAATGTTATGACTTGCCTATTTTATTTAGCTGTTAAGATTTGCATTTCTAGCTCTTCTGCAACATGATTTTTGAAGTTATTCCTCCCTTTAGTCATTCAGTTAGTGTCATCCTGACAAGTTCATGCTTATTTGGGAGATATGTAAATGTAAATGTGTAAATAACTATTGGCACAACACCCCCAGTGCTTCAGGGTCTAGGGAATCACAGTTAACACACCACCTTGCTCATTGTACAGCCCATTTGAAGCTACTGTGTACAAACTTATAAACTCTGTATCATTAAAAAATATAAGCCAGTCATTACTAACATTAGAGATTTCCTTGGCTACTGATGGAATGTGAAATATTGTGATCATACCACCTAATATCACCTAATATCAATACATCACGGGTCTTCCTTCCAAACCAAAGGAGAGCAATACTTATTGGGTCTTTCTATCTGCCAACTGAAAAAATTTCTATTTCAAAACAAGACTCATATAATTGTTAGAATTCCTGTGCTCTTAATATACTTGCAGAAATATTTTATGCCTTTCTAATCTCATCCAACAAACGATTTTCCTTATATATTTTTTACTCCATTACTAGGTTTTTGATAACTTCTAGTTTTATGTTAATTATTCTCATCTGTTCCCCTTTTCTGCATGTTATGTTAGTGTAACTGCTTTCACTTACCACTGAAGTAAAGGACAGGTGCTAAAATGTTCTTAAGAGTAATAGATCAGAATTTCCACTTTTCCGTTCATGTTTTTATCCATCATTAGATTTGGTTCCTGATTTGAAATTGTTTTCAGCTTTGGCATACAGATTATTTTATACCCCATTGTATTACAGACTAGGATTTGACTGTCAATCATGTAACAAATACAAAGTTATTATGATCATTTGTACCTAGGATGTTACTCAGATTTAGTTCCTGCTCTTCATCATCCTCTCAGGATAATGTCTGTCTTCTGTTGATGAAGTATTTTTTCTCACTATTGATAGCTTTCTAAAAAATTCTAGGGACTTTTTGGCATTGACAGCCTGAGATGTCCAGAATGTGGCATATGTGCTTATTCTAATGTTTCCCCGTTATTGAAAAGGTTTTATTTTGTTGCTCTAGAGTTTGTAGCCTATAGTCTTAATGAATTTGTCATTTACTCAGATAGTGTGACTGCGTGCTTTGTGGACGGACTGAAGCTCAACAACCATACATGAATGCGGTACCACTGATCGATGCCCTATCACATGACACAAAGTATGTGCATGATGATGCTCATGTGTGGCTGGGAAACTACAGCAAGCTTGTACTCTTGTCTTTTGTTTTTATATGTTAAAACATTTGAGATAATTTCACTGGAAGTTATTCAGAAAATGTAAAACAGGTAAAGCAGTTAAAGGGTAGTAATTGTAATTGGTAGTAAAAGTGAATTATCTGACCCCCATTCACTGACATGAATGGTATGAAGAAATGAGTCTTTTTTGAGATGGTGCATTTATTCTTTAAATCCACACCTAGACAAATGCTCAGTTCCAAAATATGATCAATAATATCTTCAAAATTAGTCGTTAGTTCTTTGTGTTTGGCAATCATCTGTAACCTATGAAGGGGTTGTGAGGCAGTGTCATTAATTCTAAAATATATCATTATCAGTGGCAGAAGCCCATCAGGCAATAATTATGATTTGTAACACCACTTTAGAAGGCAATATGGCATTCAGTGGTGTATGTATTTCTCACTGATTTTTTAAAAAGTTTCCATTATATTCTATCAGCAGAGATCATCAGGGGCCATATCTATCTTTTGAATATTTATTGCTCTCTCTCTTTGGACATGTTAGTCTCGCTCTTTGGGCTGGATAGCCCTTAAAACAAGTACGCGAATGAAATGTGATTGCATTCTTCAGCAGTTTACTTCACTGACATCTTGAACAAACTGATCTGACAGTTTAGAGGCTTTCCAAATACCTTGCCTATACTTTTCTACTAGTGAGAAAACCAGCCCTTTATCTGGAATGAAATTGAGTGGATTAAAATGCAAAGACAAGCACTATTTTTTTCTCCATAACATTGTTCCTTTGCACAATTATTACTTAAAGCTACCTTCTTCTAGCCATAATAATATCTGGCAGATATTTTGCAAGACTGAAGTTTGTAGTGTTTTACTACTTGTTACAGGACATATAAACAAAATGTCCCTTAGGTCACTTTCCTACTTCCCTAGTATTTGCACACTTTCAAGTCAAACAGCCTATTTTTCTTTCTGTCCTTTTCCTTTAGGCTCCTGTCTACTCAGGAAAAAAGCCAACAAAGCAACAACCCACCAACCTTTGCCTGCCCCTAATGTGGAAAAGAATCCTTTTTGAGAGAGAGAAAAAGAGAGAGAGAGAGAGAGAGAAAGAGGAAAGTCCGTTAAAAACTAAAATGGAATGTGTGTACCCTATGGGGAAAAGTGCAAAGGTGATTCCATTTAAAGTTTTCCAAATCAATAAGATCATGGAATAAAACTTACTAGAACACTTACATTCTTACTGCATAAAGAGCTCAGCCAAGCAGGACTGTGGTCACATTTGTTTGAGACACATTCAGTATTGTAGCCTATAAAAAAATTATTTGTAGCCGAATTCACCCATTTATTAAATACACTTACATCGATTTAGTGGTACAGTCTTTGTTTGGATGAGAACCCTTTGGTTCTTCTCAGCTGGGTTGTGCTGCTAATTAGTGTCTTACCTTCAGAAATCTATAAAGATTCTCAAAGGAGATCATGCATCTTCAAATAAAACATAGGGTGAAAGGTACTGTAGTTGAGTCCAATTCCTTTCATTGCTGTTTAGGATGCAAACTGATACTTTTGAAAGGTTTACAAGATACTGCATGCTACAAAGCACTGTGGCATGTGGGTTGCTTTTTTCTGTTTGTTTGTCTTGTCTTTTTTTTTTTTTTACACACAAAAAAAGGAGACATATAACATGAGATTTCAAGGAAAGGGAAGGAATGACCAAGAATTTTACCAGAATCATATATTTTTGAAAGCACTCATAGATAAGAACACCAAATGACCTGAAGAAGTAGACCATACTTTATATGCCAGAGAAAAAATAAATAAGTCCCTGGCAATCTGACATACCTAAAATTCATTCTTGACTTCAATTGCATCAATTAGGCTATCCATGAAAGGGTAAAGAAGATGCAACCATAAGACAGCTGAGATTTTTTTCATACCATCTGGAACATGCTTGTCATCCTCTCAAAAATCTGTTTCTGGATAGAGCCAAATTCTCACACATCACTGAAAACTAAAGTCTAGCAAAACTAAAATCATCTTATGCTTCTTGGAAACAAGAATGTGATCACTGAAAGCCGCAAACTGAAGGACTGGTTAATTAAGATGGTGGAACAAGTAGAATCCAAGCCTTGCTTTTCAACATTTCCTTCTAAACAGACTTCTATGTGCCTAGAACTAAGGTTTATATTTCTATATCTTGGTCAGATTACACCTTATCTAAAAGTACTGTTTCTGTTGTAAAACAATGCAGATTTCATGCCTCTATTACTCTATTTGGAACACAATCACAGAAAAATAATTCTTAGAAGATTAAGTTACATTTCAGCTTTTAGTTTATTCATGACTTATTTGTATGTATTTCATCTTGTTACAGCATTATCCTGTTGCCAAAGTAGTTCCTTTTTCTCGATATTTATCCCTTATTACATACATGGAGTCATAATATTCCCTCTTAACTTTCATTTTGCTTAGCTAGATAAGCCAAACTATTTTAGTAATATTTTTTAGTGAAATTTTCCATTTTCTTGGTCATTCCAGTAGGTCTTTGTGACTTTTTTTTGATGGTGATTCAAAGGTAGTCTAAACAAAGGTATACAAAGTAGTCTAAATGGAGTCTTACAGTACTTCATACAATGTTACTTATACTTCTTTCTATTGTCAGAAGTAACTTTCTGATTAGTCCTAGAACTATGATTGTCTTTTCTGCTATGTCACACCTTTGTATTATACTACAGCCATGCTGTGACTGGCTACTGCATGTGTTCTGCATTTGGCTTAGAAACTTCTCCCTTCCCTCCTCTAAAAGCTTCAAATACCACATGGTTTACAGCAGAAGGGTTTGAATTTAAATAAGATTCATTAATTAATATTAAATTTTCCCACTTTCTGTTATTGTGCTTAATTTTTCATATCTGGAAACTGTCAAATTTGGCTGATAAACATGAATCATTCTGGACTGCACATTTCTGTGTTTAGTTTCTGCCAGACACTACATAACTTTATAAAACAACAGTTGTGTAACTGAGTTTTATAACTAAGACAAGCAAAACTGAAGTTTTAAGATTCAGTTTAGGTTGGTTGTGAAGTCATGGGTTTGGATTTTTTTCTTCTGTTCCCAAGAATGGATGTCATAAATCTTCATTTTAATATCTTTAGGATTCAGGATCCTCTGTAACTGAAAGAACTAGAAACTTATTTTAAAAACTTTGTGCTTGCTTTTTAAATTATAGAGCTGAGATTCCTTTTTTTCTTTTTTCTTTTCTCTTTTTTTTTTTTTTTGTTGCTAAATACATACAAGTAATATTCAGCTTGTCTAAATTTTTTAATGTGAGTACATCACTTAATAGGTGGTAAAACATCGTCAACTACACAGAACTCACCATCTGATACTTTAGTGACCAAAAATTTTATTAGATATGTTGGAAAGCAAACATATTTGGGGAAAATAGAAAAACTCTTTTGGCTGTGTAGTTCCCCTTCTAACTGTGCACCTACTCTAATGCTGTAGGACTGTGATGTATAATGATAATGTAAAAGTCTGGTTCCTTGTGCCTGTTAAAACACCACCTTTATATTTTCTTCTCCCACCCTGCTGACCTTTTCATTGATGTGAGGCCATATGGGTCAGAGATTTCTATACTTCAGTGTCTTGTCTATGACACTGATGAACAACAGATGTTTTGGGAGGAATATGAACAGCAGTGAAAGTGTACAACAGCTTAGCTGCCAAAAAATTCAGGGACTTTTTGAGGCGTTGTTATACATGGATTGTCTCTGGTAGATCTGTTCTCTCATTCTTTGATAAATTTATTATTCCAGTTAGTGTTTTAGCATCCACACACTACTGCTACAACACATGAATTACATCCTTTGGGGAATAAAAGTGTTTCCTTTTTGCAAGTTTTGAAATCTGTAATTTGACAGTTTCATCAGGTATACTGAGCTTTGTGAGATGCTGTGTTTCCTGTTTATCTTTTCCTTTTCATACATGATTTTATGAACTGAAATCTTCTTCCATCAGCCTACAGTTTCTTTTCAACATTTCAAAGCATTATTTCTATGCTTTTGACCACTATTGACCACTAAGATGATATTTCAGAAAAATGGACACAATGTCTCAGGCTTTTGAGTGGATAATAGCTTATTTATTGTCTTCTATAAATTAAGTCCACTTGGGTTTATTTTTGCCCTTTTATGCTTTTTACCATTTAGTATTATAAGACAGCTTCTTATCCAAATGGTGTTGTATAGCAATGTGTAATCTGATCACGTTACATTTTTATTAAAGGATGTTGAGATTAATATTATATGAATTAAACATCCTGATGATGCTAAATGAGAGTAGTTGCTAACACCTGAGTTTAAAAAAAAGGGGTGAAATAAGATGACTCCTAGAAAAAATGAAATGAACATGATGAAATACAGCTTTAAAAATGCAAGTGACTATCTTGTGCAGGAAGATAAGGAAGTACATGCCTAAGTTTGAATATATGAGTCATCAATTAGCCTGCTCAGAATACAGTTTAGATGACACATTGTCTTTGACAGCTGAAGATTTTTTGGTCTGCTCTCATCTGTACCATATCCTATCTTACACATTCCCACCTCTAAAGACACAATTTACCATCTTTTTGGACAGATGTGCTGCAAATGCTCATTCATAGCTCCTTCAAGTTAGGTGCTGCATCCTTGAGCAGCATACTAGATGACTTCCTACGGAATTTTAGATACTTAATAAATAAACAGTAGTTCAGTCAAAGTGAAACCATAGATATGGGGGACCCCTTACTTTCTGTGCTCTCAGTAGGGGTTCTGCTGTGCCATAGCTTTCTATTCTGTTATTTGTTATTGTTACTGGATCACGGTAAAGAGAATATCTGTAAACAAAAGCCAGAGATAGTGTGTTAGACTGTTTATACATTTCTGGAGTTATATTTTTTTTAGTGCAATTACACTACCAACATGATTGGTTTTACATCACTCTTCCTCATACATCTTAACTCCATAGTAGTGCTTAGGAAAAATTTGTTATGCAGCTGTACATTTTATAGAGATTTTCTTTCGTTTAAAAAAAGGTTTGGATTAGAGCTACTTTACTAGTTGTTCAGACTTCTATTTTTACCCTCAATGCCCTTAAACACCTATACCAACTCTCTTTGAAGGCTGCGTAATTAGCTCCCATAGGCAACTTGAGCTTTTGTTTGAAGCTTCATTTAGGAGAAAAATCCCATGTGAAGCATTGTATTTTTTAAAATTTCTTTTTCCAGGCTGAGTTACAAACTGCTATGCATATAATGCTTACACAGCTAAAATAAGCATCTCTTACCTTCTCTTGTTACTTGTCTTTTTTTTTTTTTTGACTAATGACAGGCTCCTCATAGTTATACCTCTTAAGTAAACATGGCAAAATGGTCCTTGCTTGCTGAACTATTATTTTTGGGAAGTAAATTCTTAAATGAGATCACACTGTAAATTAATCAGTTCGTTGTGTTTTTTGCTTGGTAAGGTATTCATGTAGCCTCTGGCTTCAATGAACTATTCCTACATACAAAAAGATAGCTTGAAAAGTGCAATTATGTATTTTCTTTTTTCTTTTACTTTTTGGTAACAGAGTAATTTTTTTTACTTGGCAAGTCCCAGTATCAAGGAAAAGAGATATTAAGCATATTTTATGAAGACATTTTACTTTCTTCACATTATTTTTGAATACTGAATGGTTGAATAGGCTATGTGGGGCACCAGTATGCTAATACTCATGTAGAATATAGAATGTAGCAAAGCATAGTGCTGCATGAAGTATACTGTTCCATTACCAAAAGGTGGGGGTTATTCTGTAATGGTATAAAAAGAGGAATTTTAATCAAGTTTCTACTGTTTGGGTTTTTTTCCTTCTGTAAATTGCATTACAGTGAATTAATACAGTAACTTGAAAGAACAAATGTAAATGCTAAATTTTTAGCTGAAGCTGACGTTATTTTGGGATGAATACCTGATTAAGGTTGCAGTGAACTGTAAAAGCACAATTGAGAATGACGAGAATGATCAGAATACAAAATATTTTGGATTCCATTATACCCAACTACAAGTTTTTCTTTATTTGGAGTGTCTGGGTTATTTGCCCAGCTAATCTAGATATACTGCATTTAAATTGGACTGAACATTACCAAAACATCCTTTTGTCTCTCAACAAAATTGAATTGTATTACCAGAATGTTCATGTAACATATTTGAAATTTTCCATTGAATCATATACCTGCTCCCAATAAATGACTTGACGATTGCTGTACATGCTGTAAGTGCTACTAGAAATTGAGCATTCACTTGTCTTTAAGAAATAATTTGCTCCTAAGATATTCTCATTCCTTTTTTAGTATTATTGTAAAAGCCTTTCGTTTCCAATGGTTTTATTTAATTTTGACACAAGGTGGGTTTTTTCTTTTTTTTAATGGGCTCTAAATACATATTATTCTAGCTTCCACAGCTTTTCATGACAAAGGTTAAAAACTACAGTCCTCTATTTTGATCTTAGCATTAAAAATGAACTATTACGGAGATTTAATTTTCATTTTGGCTTTAGATTCCCATAAAAATGTGAATTACCTTTGAGAGAATACTTTTTTTTTTTACTGTGAAGGTCTACGGGAAAATAATATTGGGGTATATTTTGACTGAGGATGAGGAAAGGAATGTTTATCTAAGCTATTTCACAGCTTTCTGAATATTTGCTCTTCTAATCCTTATACCTGCTGGGTGTAAAATTAGCTGCTTACATAACTTCCCATTTTATCTTTCAAAATCGAAATAAAAATTTAAATTTGGATTCAGACGTCTTTTTAAGAATGCAAGTTTCAGTGTAGTCCTTTTGGAAATAGAGCAGTACCATAATTTCCTAGCATGAGAGTGTGTTGAAATTGGGGAAGAAGGTGCTGAGTTGACTGAAGGGTGAAAAGGAAGTAGAAGTTAAAAAATTTAAAAATCACGATCAAAGTGATTTGACTTGATGCACATTAGATGATACAAAATTGGTTTTTCCTTTTTATCATACACAGAAAGTTTGCAGATGATTTGCATTTTTTTCCTTAGTAAATTTTCAAGGTTTTAAATTTCCTCTTACTAAATAACTTGAATAAAGAGAAAAAAAGGTGATTGAGGATGCTTATTAAGGAGGAGATACAGAAAATTAGATTTTTGGTACAGCTGTGAGTTTTATTGGGTACAATCTCAGTAAGTAACAGTTATAGGTGGCAATACAAAAATGGTTCCTTAATAACCATGTGTGACTTTCAAGTGTGTACTTCTGCATTGCATGTTTAGGGGACATGCTTTTCTTGTCTCACCAACTGAGAATCTCTTAGTCAGGAAATGTAGAGGTTCAGATCTCATAGTAAAACAACACAGACTCTATTGAAATGGAATTAACTCACATAAGATCCTCTTCTTCTCTCCTGTACTGTTTAACTATATGCATTGTACACAGCCCTGCATTTTGACTATGTGAACATGAGCAAGTTTTGGTCTGTCAGCTCACATTAATGCT
Source organism: Machaerirhynchus nigripectus (assembly GCA_013397975.1). NCBI lineage: Eukaryota > Metazoa > Chordata > Aves > Passeriformes > Dicruridae > Machaerirhynchus > Machaerirhynchus nigripectus. The sequence goes on along the minus strand of VZRQ01011249.1, from coordinate 466,051 downwards.
TAAAGTCAGTAAAAATATCTTAATGAAGGCATCCAAGTTCAGACCCTGTTAGGGAATGGGGTTTTCAAGACTGACTGCAAAAGTTCCCTACTCAAGTCAGTTGGTAATGAACAGTGCCCCAATGTCTCTCAGAAAAACAATGAATATATATTTCACTAGCACTTACTTAAGAAAATTGTTATACTCACTAGCATTTAAAAAGAGCTTTTGTAAATTGGCTGGAACTGTTCTGTTGGATTGGCTGTTGTATTTGGGATGATAATATAAAACTTCAAAAAACTATTTAAAAACATATTGGCAGGAATATCAAACATTATCTAAAACCACTGACTATTAAAGTTTATTTTTTTGTTTCTCTTTGGCAGGTCAAACAAAACAGACTGCATAAATGTCTTCTCTATTTAAGAAAAAATTTAGAATTTCCTATAAAATTTGATGCAATAAGCTTCTCTTAATTTTATCTAAACTGGTATCAGTAAATTGTCAGAGTAATATAGATTGATTCGTGAGGCATTGATATACCTTAGGAATATGGATTTTTCTAGTATTCAAGGCAGTGTGGGCTCACAGCCCAGAAAGCCAGTCCTGTTCTGGCTTGCTTCAGAAGCGTGGTTGAGGGAGGTGTTCCTGCTCTTGTGCTCTCACGAGACCCCACCTGGAGTCCAGTGTCCAGCTCTGGGGTCCTCAGCAAAAGAAACACATAAACCTGTTCCAGAGGAGAGCCAGAAAGATGATCAGTGTTCTGCAGAGTTTGGAT
>VZRQ01011249.1:304837-462439 GCA_013397975.1 Machaerirhynchus nigripectus | reverse complement strand
TTTTTTCTTCTACAAAACATCATCCAAAAGAGGTGTAGATAGTTCTTAGCCATCATGACTGTGATAGTTTATTCAGACTTTACACAATATGGTACCATGAGACAGGTTCATAAATGGTCTCCCTTGGTTCTCTGTATAGTCAATGGAGAGAGACAGGGTCACTAGGGTATCATTCAGAGAACCTAAACTTGGTTTTCTGTGCTGAATTGCCCTTTGGAATCTTCTGCCTCCCTCTCCACTGACTGTAGTGGGAACCTGGGAGTGCAGATTCTCAGGTCTAACTTAGAGTGTTGGAATATCCCTGTGTAAGCACACAGAGAGCTCTAATGCTCTGGATGCACTTGTGGGTCAGTGTACACCCATTAAGGTGTATGTTGGAAATTAAGGTTCTAGTCTCATATTGTATAGAGGGAGTTAACCATAGCCTATTTTCTTTGCATCTTTAAAAGCAGTATCACACTGTAGCATGTGAGATGGAGAAAAATATGTTAATTCTAGGGTAAAGTATACTGGATTTAATTTTTATTTTAAGATACAGAATGATAGGGTTTTGAATATATGTGTTATTTAGTTTTCTAGTTCTGATTTTTTCTATGTATGCTGCATTTCAGGTAGGAGTTTTCAAATACACATACACACTCATTATGTGACAGATCAGATTTTATTGCTGTTGAACACAGAAAAAATATATTTAAGCATAAATTTTAGCTTGATATTAACTTTATGTAGTCCTGATAATGTTAGCCATAGTATTTATTCATTTTTAGTAGGTAAATGTGATTTACTAAAATACCATCATATAGGTACCTCAAAGTAAAAGAAAAAATAGAATCCCTCTGTATTTCTAATGTCATTGGGTACTAAAATAGAAATTAAACTATTTTAACCAGATAGGGATAACAGGGTTAATGCAATATAAGACTCATGGAGCAAAATTGTCCAGAAAAATCACTCTTTCTTTGTTAGCAAGACTGAAATTCAATGTACCTTTGACAGTATTAGTTTTATGTTCAAGTTTACTTTTATAGTCAATTTGAAAAGAAAGATTTTATTTGTGACTAACCCTTTCATCGCATTTATGATAAAAGTTTATGAAACCCTGAGTAATAAGCTTTCAATGATGTTTCCCTGTAGTTAATTTTAAACAAGCTTACAGAAGCATATTCAACATTTTCTCCCTTAATTCTTTTGTTTCAGGAAGGCACTCTATCTAGAGTAAAACACTGTGAATCATGGGGTGATTTGGTATTTTGGGGGCAGATATTTTTGTTTGTTTTTTTGGTTTTGTTTGTTTCTTTGTTTCTTTACTTTTTCAGTGAATTATTTTAAAAGAATATGAACATGCTGGGACTTGAGTCTTTACTTTCTGAACTGGATTGTAGGTTTTCTTAAAACACTCCTCTCTGGGGTTAATATGGACATTTGTGGGATAATATTCCTCTAGAAAGGCTTATAGGTATGCTGCTCGTTTTGGCAGAACTGTATGAGTCATTTTTAGATGGACTTGGAGCATCTAGATTCTGCATATCAGGTTACTGTTTGTGAGTCAGCAAAAATGAGTTACTGATGACCTGTCATTTGCTGGAGACAGCGGATGTCAATACCTGTGGTTCCTGGAGGCACCCTGTGCGTGTGGGGGCATGGTGCTTCCTCCCTCCTCAGCACCGAGGTATCTCTCAGCTGGGTTCTGCAGTGGCCCGAGCTGCAGGACCACACATCGCCCTTTCAGTCCTTGTAGGGAGTAGGGTGGGATCAGTCAGGTACAGCCCCAACAAATATTGATGGCCTTAAGATTACATGTTGAGTGCCTGAGGTGTCTGTGCATCAAAGCGATACATCTCACAGAACTCCAATTACTGTAAGGTAAGTAATTATTCTCGCTTTTGTTCTTTTTTTTTTCCTCTTCCCATGATTATGCCTACAAACAGGAAAACTGATTAAGTCTCTATATATGAGTTAAAGGGCTTATGTGAGAAAGTGATGACTGCAGAAGCTATCTGTAAAAAGAAATTCTGAATTTCTTTTTTTTTAGCCTTTAATCTTAAAAATAAACTACCAAAAACTCTGTCTCTTCCTGTGAAATTTTTATATATCTCCCGGGTCTGCAGTGACTAAACGATGAGTAGATAAATGAAATATTTATTGCATGCACAGGTGGAAGAACTAAGTATGCTTTCAAAAACCCAGAGCTATTGCATAATATCTGGTGATTCACAGAAGAGTAAAGATAATAGTTTTCAAAAAATTTCAGTCTCCTTTTGAGGTTTTAAATTCTGTGGTCATCCTAAGTTTTTTGTAATATAATGCTTCTGAATAAGTGACCCAGAACCTTAAACACTGTAGATATTTCTTCTCTTTTGGTGTCTGCACTTTGGAAAATAAACAAAAAGCAGACTGCTTATGTATTACTGTATAGTTTCCTCTGATGATTTTATTTTCACTGGCTTTTTCTGAGAATTTTGCTGAAAATTTCTGTGTTTGTACAGGGCACTGAATTCTCTGAGAAATCCATCTCTGATTAGATTCTTCTCTTTTTTCTTCAGCAGTCAATTGCATTTCTTAAGCACAGCCACAAATCTAAGCTGAGACACATCACTTTTATTGTTTATTCAGTAGAACGCATTGCATATTTTGAATTGGTTATCTATGTCCTATTATTAAAAGAGTCTGTAAAGGAACATGTCTTTGTGATACTAGTGTGAAGTTACATTTTGTATATTCAGTGACCCAGTATTTTGTAGCATTTCATATGAACCATAAGAGAAAATGAACAAAGACTAAATGCATGAGTCATTATTTGCTGAAAGGATCTTGTATTCGCCTTTTCATTGTGTCCCTCAGAGTGAACATGTATGTTTTTTTGTTTTGCAAGGATTGAAGGTTTTTTCTAGTGAATATCAGAATAAATGTGCAGTTCTCTCCCTTTGCTGTTCTTTCAACTGGAAAGTACAATGCAGCCCCAGCATGTACTCTCCAGTATGAAAAGTACGGAGTTTTAGAGAACATTGACTAAATACTGTGGTGATTTTTAAAAACTTTGTCTGAAAAAAATTCTAACCCTTTAAAGGTTCAAAAAATACATGCATTAGCAGAATAGAAAACCACCTTGACACTAGGCCAGTTGCTTTATATAACTGTCTCATTGTATAATTAATATTGGGGAAAGATAGGTAAAAATAGTTAAATACTCTATGCCAGAGGGATGGAAATTTTAATAAAATATTAATGTATTTAATGTAAAAAAAAGTTTTGGTTCTGAATACTAGAAAAATATAATTTACTTGTATTTTCGGTATATTTTCTATTCTAAGATGATAATAAAAAGTGGTCCAACCTCATTGTCTTGGAAGCAAGGGATACTATGGATTTAAAAAATGTGATGTGTAAAAACCTCAAATTAATGAATTCACTGAAGCATCATTTTCAAGAGAGAAAATATATGTAAAAAATTCCAAGGCTTTCTTAGTTTGAAGCTCATACTTCAGGGGCATATTGAATTTTGATAATTGAGAAATTTCCATATAAATTTCTTTGGAAAAGTGACAAATGTAGGTGCAATACTCCAAAGTAGATAAGGGAGCATCTCTCCCTCTCACATTTTTGATCCAGCAGTCATTTTATGTCCTGCATAATGTCCCCATTAGATCCTGAGAAGAAAAACGGCTGCAATTTTAACTACAACAGTGTAACGTTTAATTTTACCTTCATTTATTTCAAAAGTGTTTTTCAAGCACTGGTAAATTGTTTTCTTTTTCAGAAATAATGCAATGTGGGATTTAGGAAAAAAATATTTGAATTTTAAAGACTTTTACTTGCCATGTTTGGTTTTGTGTTCATTATGAAAACATAGCAGAAATACCTGTTTTACCGATCAGAGTGTGGTAAAATAGCAGTATTATGATTTATATAAAAGTATAAATCCTAATCTATATAAAGTGGTCCAGCGAGTTCGTAAATATGCACTTACTGAATGTTTTGATGTTATCTGTTTAAGCCCTGAAAATTGATATACAGTGAAACTGTCTGATGGAATTGGTTAAAAGATTTGAAACTTTATTAAACTTATGGCATGACTGCCCATTGTCTCAGCCAGCTTTCATCTCACTGACAGATCTCTGGATGTCTTTTAGAAATCGGCAATATCTGTTGGTCTTGCCTGGAACTACAATTAAAGTTATGTCTGCTTAGACATCCTTGTCCTTCTTAAAATCAGGCTTCCCACCAATACTTACTCTTAGCCACTTAAAATAAAGGCTGAGGTTGTCCATATAGAGATTTTTTTTTCTGACATTCTGCTTTTCATCAGAAAATCTAGCCTAGTAGGAGATTTTTTTAATGGAGTATTTTTCCGGACTTAGAGGGTCTGGATTTCTTTAAAGGGTGCCACATTATTTTTAATAGTGATATCAACAGGAGATGATCATACATGACAAATGTCAGATTATGCTTTGTTATAAATGCATCATTTTGCATTTCCAATAAAACCAATACTTTTATTTTTTTGTCTTGTTTTTATCACAACACCAGGAAGGAGCAAATGAAAAGTTTTAGTAAAGTCAGCTACAATAAAAAAAATCCAGTGATACACAGAATAATTATTTCCTGTTGTCAGTTCTTTTGTAAAAATCACGTCTTAAATCTTGTTGAAACATCTTGAATTCTCTGGATATGACTGAGTAAGTGGACTTGATTTCATGGCTTACATTTTAAATAGGCTTTGAAACCTACTGGCTGCTGATAGTTATCCTGACTGGATAACTTTTGTGTTATTAGCCACGGCTACAAAGTGTGTGACAGGAACATCAGCTTTCAAGGAATAAGTGACTAATTCTTCAAAGATGAGAGAATGAGTTCTGCAGTCACAGAAAATTGCTAGTGATACTAGAATAGTTTTTACTCTTTAGCATAATAAAGACTTAAAAAAAATTTGTTAAAACAGTAGTCTGTATAGAAGAACATTTTTTGTTTCAACCACTCACTTTTTAGTTAAATTTTCTATACTGAATATTCACCAAGAATGTTCAGACTTATTAATGTTTTTTTATATTACAATTTACTTGGAGAGAAAAAAATGGTCAGTAGTCAGGACTTATTATTTAAAGGAACATTTATTTTTTTTCAATAGTTTTTCACATAGATTTCTGAAGTTCAGAGTGCTATTTGGCTGGGTGTTATGGACAAACTATAAAGAGGTTTTAAATCCCCTACATTTAAATCCCTGAGATAAAAGTAATAAGAGGAAAACAGTTTTTCAGGTGAATATTATGTCTTAAAATAATGGTTTTGGGAGAAGTCATGGAATATGGACTGAAATGTTAGGCATTTTTGAGAATCTCAGACTGCCTGCTGGAATAAATTTGTTGATACCAGAACCACTAAATAGGCCTCCAAAAGTAATGAAGAGAATGTCATTTACAGTAGGTGCAGATTATGGTGCACACGCTCTCTAGCTTCTCTTCCTCTTTCTTTTTCTACAGCCTTCTCTTTGAAGTTCTGCAGATGTATTCTTCCCTCTTTCTTCTCTCCATTTCTTTTTATGCTGAAGGCATTGAGGAATAATCTTTGGTCACATTCTGAATGCACAGTAGCTTTTTTGTGAAGATTGAGTTATATATCCTTCTTACACTTTGCATTTTCCATCTAAATTCCAAATAAAGGTTTTATATTTTCCATAGATTTACTTCTTTTTCATCCATTATTAAAGTAACAAATTCAGAAGAATTAAGTGTTACTTCTAATCAGAGTATGTGTGTGTTGGTGTTATTTGCAACTTGGTTTCCATACAAGAGATATGGGCAATCCGCACTGAAACTTCCTCATAGAGTTGCAGCATTGGAGGCTTTGCCTAAGTGCTGTGATTTCACCTGAACCTGTGTTCAAGGCTAGGCACCACTCTGCACAATACTGCATAAGATTGGTGAATAAATGGCATATTAAATAATTTTAGCTATAAAAGTAATTGTTAGTAGTTGGAGAGTAATTGTACCATTATTCCTCAGTGTACTACTTACTGTAAGAAAATCACACAGGTCACCTCAAACCAAGAATTCTGGGAGTTTTCTAATTTAAATTGCTGTTTTCAAGCTTTCTATTTGCTTATTATCCCCTTCTGATATCAGTGTATTTCAGTTTTATCTCCCATGACAATCTAGAATAATTGCTTGAGGAAAGCCTGCATAGTCCTGTTCATATGAAGAGATACCGTTCAATCCAATGCCTGTTTTTTGTTGCCTACCCTCAGAATGGGGTGTCATAAAAGGTGACTCAGAAAGACAGTATTATTTGTCAGAAAAAGGTTCTGAAGATAAATTATATAAATATTTATATTAAATATGTTATTTAAAAAATATACTTTATTGGAAGGCCTGATTTGCAAACACATTCTCCGATGGAAAAGATCTGATTCACTGCATTGCATCTGAAAGCTAAATTTCTCTTGTTAAAAAATGGTGTAAGATTATAGAGGTCCTGGATCCCTCGTGTTGGTAATGTTGTGGTTTAACCATGGTCACAAGATATTTTTGATGGCAAAGAACAGGAATATGTGTGAATTCAGGAAGACAAAAATATGAAAAGTGTATCTCTATTGGGTGCATTTCTTTTTATTTTGTCTTTTGACACCTGTATTCTGCTCCTCAGTATACCAGTCAACTACTGGACATAAAAAGAATTGGAAAGTTTAAAAAATGCATGAGCAGAAAACAAATTTTGCAATAAAATGTGTGTGCAGGTTGTCTTGCTGGAAGAAACCTATGTTTTGGTTTTGGACACCAGAACAAATGAACCTCTGGGTTAGAATATTTGGAGTATTTATGTCTTGGTGTGCTACATGAAACTAGCTTAATTATTGTTAGACAGAAGGTAGCCTGACAGTAGAGGGGATCAGGAAAAGAAATCAAGTCTGTGTTGAAGCTCCCTTTAATAGCTGGTGAGCTTAAGAAAGAAGTCCAGAGGATTAATTGTTGCTCGATCTTTGGAAGTAATATATATTAAAAACCCCCTCTTAAGCTGGTGCTTGAACTTGGTCATGGAATCAGGCTATAACACTGCTTTTTCACTTGTCCTCTTCAAAATCACTTGTTACTCACTTCTGAAGGCTGTTCATAGGACCATTTTTGTAGGGGTTCTTAGTGCTGATAAACTGATCTTAACTTTACTCGTGCAGTTGTTCCCATTTTTTACAAGATATTCACCACAGAGACGTTATCAGACATCTTCAAGCTTGCCATAGACAATGAAAGATGGAGTCTTGTACTCCTCCTTGTTAAACTCTACCAAGGACATGTACAGAAAATAAAGAATTTGTGAGTATGTATGGTAAGGCCCTTGTCATCTTGACCTCTTAATCTTGGCCACCCCCATATAATTTGAGAGACAAAATGCATGGTTGTTTTTGTGTGTGTGTGTATGTGTGTGGTTTGTTTGGTTGGTTTTTTTTTAAGGTGAGGAACGTATTATTATTGTCTTATTGCTAGTCTAAGGCTGATTAGGGCATAAGTTTGTCAGTTAACTCCCTGCTTTCCTTTGGCTTCGTAGACAAGAAGGTATCAAATGCCATAGGCAAGAAATACTGTCCCATTCCAGACCAGAAGAATCCTTGGGGCAATATCCGTTCCAAGAAGGAAGAACAAGGGACAAATAATTTCTAATCATATAAAGCCTAACAAAATCATATTTGAAAACATGGGAGTGGGAATGATAAGCAGGAATATTTCTGAACATGTGTTTAGGCAACTAAATAAAAAAGTGTATCCCGGTTTGTTCTTGCACAGGTACTTAGCTTGTACTTACACCCAGCAAATCATGGCTCCTGTAGAATGTACAACACCTCTTCTTGTTTCTAACAAGCATTGTATTACAGAGAATGAAATTACAGAAACTTAGATTAGAAATATCCTGGTTTGCATTTTATTTTGTGTCCATCTTTCCTACCACTGGGGTTTTTTGTTTGATTTCTGTAGGCAGTATTTGTAATGCTGTAACCTCAATTTACAGTTCTTTTTTTCAAATTGCTATTAAACACGATTTCATTATCTTTTTGAGTACAACTTTCCTAGATTAAGAATTTACCATACTTGTGGCTCCTTGATGAGCTTCTCCGCCCAGTGTACCAACTAGTGATCAATACTGATTGCAAGACCTACAGCTTCCATGTAAAATAATTAGTGCAAGCACTTTAATCCACTTCACTGAAATGCATATGCCTGTGTTTGTTTGTAGCTTCCCTGTATTTTTAAGATAATAGCAGTTCACAGTCCAGGTTCTTGCTGTATTTATAGGCTTCTGTGGCAGTCCTTCTGTTTATACGTAATTTGAAAAAAATTCCAAGCATCTCACTGTCTCTAATAAAATCTTTCATCATTATATTTTACGTGATTAATAGATCCATTATCCTTGATAATCTGGAACTAAATCTTCAAGTCCAGGCTCTTGTACAAGTTTAAGGCTCTTTTTTATATCCAGAATTTTTGAACAAAAATTTATCATTTGTAGTCATTGAGACAACATGGCCCTTCTGTTAGGTTGACCTGACCTGAAAGTGTTGAGAAAGAGAGAAAACAGAATTTTGCATTAAGTTGAATTAGGTTGGATTAAATAATTGGCAACCTTTTCCAGCCTTGCAAAGTCCTCAAGTATTTTTCTGGACCAGCCTTTGCCTGTGATGATGCCTCTACCTTTGATGATTCTTGACAGATTGTTCATAATGTCTGGCAAAATGTTGAATCTCATGGCTATGAACAAGTTTTTCATGTAAAGTTTCTGTCTTGCAGAAATGTGTGCTATTCCTAATGACTTTAGAAGTTTGACTTTCCCCCCATATTTCAGTGTAAAAATTTCCACTTGACATTTCCTTAATGTTGAAGCAGAGTAGGTGACTCTACCTTGGCACTCGTCTCTGGAGGTCTCTGGGTATGTTGCACTGGGAGGAAATATCCTCTCCCAACTAATGCTGGTGCAAGGTAACTTTGTTGTATGTAATTAATGGTCTAGTGGAACAGACATATCACAAGGCACAAGAGCAAGTGCAGAATAAGCAATCCGCAAGGTGAGGCATTAGTACATCATAAAGCATAAATAAAATACTCCCCTCTTAGCTTAAATGAATGAGAAACATAAAATAACTCATAATTTTCATCTATTTTGGAGAAGAAATTTATGTTTTAATATTGTATTTTTGTAACATGGAATACCCTTTCAAAGTCATAGGTAAAGTCTCTACTTTCAGGTAAGCTGATCAAATACCTCTTATGTTTTTTCTAAAGTGGAAATTTTCCTCATATGTAAAATATTTTGATAGTATTGGGCAAATACTATCTAGAAAATGCTTCTGTATCATTAATATCAGCTTTTAGCCTTCACACCGTTGATCAGCAACTGCACCTGACTTCTTCATTCAGAGACAGTTTTTAATGTGTTATTGAAGATACTGAAACTAGTCTAAAAAAGCAAAAAGGGCCTGAAGATATGATATCCATAACCTCTACCCCAGTAATATCTTTCAGTCCACTTCTCACAAAACTCAATCTTAGAAAACCTTTTCTTTTCTATGAAGTATTGATGATGATAATTCTCCTAAGAATTTTCCTGTATTTTAAGTGTTTTTTATCTGCTGCAAGAATTTTCTAACACAGCTATAATTATCCACTTCCTTTACTTCTCTGCCTCTCTCTCCACCCTATGCCCCAAATTTCTGTATATTTGTGAATCAAACTCAAAATTCCAAAGTAGTGTTGGTTTTTCTCACCTTGTTAAAGGATTTGCAGCAGTAGGGAAATGGCCAGATAGTGGAAATGTAATAGTTCTTCAGGTTGTGCTTTTAATAGTGTATCATCCATATAAACCAAAATAATCTAATCTATTGTTTTGGGAAATATCTCCATAATGATGAGAGTAAATGAGCTTGGTGCCACCGTAAGGCCAAGTATAAGGAATTTAATTTGATTTTCTTTTCTTTCTCAGCAAAGTTGCATTCATATCCGGCGTTAATCTCATTTCTGTAAATGCATCCAGGAGGACGGAGATCAAACTACTTGATCATGGTTACTCTCTCTCATTATTATATATGAATCTATTAATATTGTAACTGTTTTGTGTTAGTTCACCTCAATATGTATTTGAAAATTACTATATACCATGAAATATTCTTTGCTAATTGTAAAAGTCAGATCTGTCCAACGATCTGTTTTGACCATTTAAATTACAGAAGCTAAATTACTGAAATTTGATCGTCATTTTCTGCTCAGTCAACTCAAGCATCTTGAATAATTTTTATAGTCTCTTGCCTGGCTCCCCAGCCTGATATTCAGTTGATCTCATACTTGAAAAGTGCTTCAGTGAGCATACATTTAACTTTTCTTGTTCAGGTCAACAATGAAAGTAAAGTTTAACTTAAAACATACTACTGGTCCTCAAAATCTGACAATAACAGTACTGAGAGTGATGAAGTCATCATTAGTCTCGAGAAGATTTCACGGGCGTCTTCACAAAATGTTTTAAGTCATTACTTTCCTTTACTTTTTTCTTGTTCCATTTTTTTTCTTGTTCCTTTCTGTGTTGCCTTAGCTGATTGATCCCATTCTACTTACGACTTAGTTACTGAGAGTGTTCTGTAACTTTTGTAATGGACTTGTGTTATCAAAGGAGCTGAGAACCTTTATAATTTGAACAATTCCCTCTCAGTGTTTGCCAGCTCTTTGCCAGTTAAGTCTAGTTGGTATTGACAGGCCCTCTGGTTATTCTCATACTTTTTCCAGAAATTCTGTAACTGATGGAAAAAGTGACCAATGTTACATCAAAAATCTGCTAATACATAGCCTAAACTTCTGTTTCATCATTTGAATTTAATAGAATTTCATCATTTGTATCTCGACTTTGTAGAATCCTACTGAAGACAGGTTTATTGGGTAAAGTAGATAATGCTGGTGACAGGAACTGTAAAGCATGACTTAGTTGGGATGTTTATATACGCATGGAGTTAAAAATGAGCATTCATTTCTCCTGTAAAATATAAAAAGCTGGCATCTTATTTTATTTTTTAAGTAAAAGTAGAGTAACTAAGTCTACCTTCCTTGTAGTAGTATGCAGAATACATCTCAGGGGTTGTTACAAGAGGAAATTTATTTTAGTTGTTTCGTTTTAAATTGCCTTAGATTTCCACACAACTGTCTTAGAAGAAACGTAGTTATATATTTCAGTGAATTTTATTCATTTCTTTTTTGTTTCTAGTAGTTCTGTGAGGACTATTCACTGTTGTTTTTCTTCCTACTAGAAGTGGTTGCTCTTTTCCTCTATGTGCTCTGTACTGTTGTCATCTTAACTGAGTGCTACCTTTTCAGATAGAAGCTGCTAAGCAGCCAGATTACCGTTTTCACTTCCAAGTGGTCACTTCCACGACCTTCTCAGAGTACTTTGTGGTCTTCCATATGGATTTTTGCAAACATCCATGAATATATTTTCTTCCTTTGACGGCTTCATATTGAGTCTCTTTTAGGGAAGACTTGCTCTAGTGCAGACATCTCTAAGAGGTGGAAAGAGAATAAAAGTGGGGAGTATCCAGAGCTGGTCTCAGGACTCCAGGAAAACAAAGTAGTGCTGGTAGAAATACCTACATCAGGGATCTGAACTGAGTATCTAAGGATGGCTCTTTGACCTGTTGATGTTTCAGAAACCAGGCTGTTATTATCCATGTGATGTTGTAACTACGTGGTAGTACAGTGGGAAATTTTTCAGATAGTGTCTCTGAAAACCCAGCAACACAGACATGGTTCCCATCCTAACTTCCTGCCTAAAGGGCTCTGAACTGAAGGAGCTCTGTCTAGACAGCCATAACCATTTGATCCTAAACATTTTGGTATGTAATAGCTGTGGACTGTGAGCCCACTGCTTAAACAACTGTGGAGAAAGTTCTTTTGCCTGAAAAACATTGTAAAATCATGTCCCACCAATACATAATGTAGGTGCTATAGCTTTTATGGAAATGCAACTTACTTTTCTCTAAACTTGTGGTCTGCTTCTATGATAGACTTAGGTCCTCCTTTAAAATACAGACGTTTAATCTCATCTCAGCAACATGTGGAGAATGACAGTTGAATCAGAAATTTAAAGTTTTATGTACTGTGGTCATTTCCAAGAGTTATTGAATGCACCTGTCTCATTTCATAGTGGTCCAGCTGATGTTCCCTAGCAAGAACACATTTACCCTGACAGCTTTGTCTTGGAGAAGCTGGTGCGGACAGCCCATCATTCATTGATGAGACACAACTGATCTAATTCACTAGATTTAATAATGGGCCTGTACCTCCCATTACTGAAGAAACTGGACATTTTCACAGCGGTTATTTTATGCTTGCTCTTTCATGGAGGCATCAAAACAGCTCAGTATGATCTATTTAATCTCTTTCAGAGATATGAATCACAGAGATATTTTAAAACTAAAGTTCATTGTATGATGTCACATTTATATTGTAATTGTGGACACAATAAAGAGAGATAGGAAAAATATATATACTGACACAAGTTCATTAGTAAAGTTAGAGTTTTATGAGTTCAACAGTCCAAAACAGCCTCCACATGTTATTAGGGAAAACAATTCTCAAATGACAGTTCATGTTGCTGATATTTTCTTAGTTTGGTCATTATTGAAATAGCTTTATTTTTTATGTAATGGTGATAACACCCACGTAATAATGGAGTGTTTCTTTGAAAGAATATTCTCCCCTTCATCAGACTTAAAGGTTTCCTTTGAAGAACCAGGACACTTTCAGCTTCTGGTAAAAGCACCTGCTGAACAATCCCTGGGGTAAGAAACTGAAACACTTAAAAAAGATTAGACTCAAAATTAGATGAAATGATGTATAGATGAAGTCTGTTATGATATATTCTCTGTGATGGCTGAGCAAATAGACTTTGGTTTCAGAATGCCTTTCCTAGGAGTCAGAACTCACTATTATTGAGGTGGAGAAAAATCTAGGTTTCTGCTAAGTCTTTATTTTTCCCACGTCATGCTGCTTTATCATGGCTTAAATATATTGCAGTCAGATTTGGCTGGTGCTTTATATTAAACATAATGTATTTGTAAGTTAGTTTGCATAGGTAGAAGATGCTGTGGAAAACTGTAGAAAAATGTGTTTATAATTTATTTAAGGCAAACGAGGATATACATTTGCTTTCTATTATTTTCACATTTTCACCATATTTTGAGTGTGAGTTTTGATGACTGTTTCTGGAAATAATTAGTCCACTGATTTTCTCTGGTTTTTTTTTTTTAAACTGTGTAAGAAAAAGTATTTTCAGTTATATGGTATGTGCAGCACATCACACTGAAATAGATGCCACAGCTATTTTAGCCTAATAGTTGAAACTTATGCCAAAATTTGACTTCTTACAAACTAAAAGTAGAGATATTACATAACTTAATTTGAGACCTAGAACATAAAGAAAATTCTGGAACTAGTATCACAAAACACGAAATACTAAAACTGCACCATTTTAAAAATAAATGAAATGCCCTGACCAGCATGTACGTTTGTAGGCAATAGTACTGTAGCAAGGCACTAATCAGCTAAGTACCATAATCCTCCTTATAGGGTAAATTCTTACTTGACCTCCAGCTATATACAGCACATGGTAACAGCATTAAACTATAACACTCCTCTCATGCTCTCAATAGCGTCCCATTGGGTCAGCTCTCTGACTTGAATTGCTGTTGTTTCAGATACAAAACTTTATTTTTTTCCTAGATGCCTTTTATTTTATAAGTGCATTTTGGGGGAAGGGAAGGGTTTGTAAAATACATATCTAAGAAATAGTGTCTCGAAATTAAGAGACTCTTTATATGATTTCACTGAACACAGAGGATTAAATGAAAGCGCTAGCGAGAACAGAAATTGATGTATTCTCATGAACCCGAGGCTTCCTACTTCCCAGATGTGCAGTGGCTGATCAAAAGGTAAAGCAGGGAAGAAAGATGCAGAATGTGTTGTGTGAAAACAATGTCTAATGCTCAGCATTTCTTGTTCTTTTGGGGGATGATTAGGGAGATTTTTTACCTTTAGTAAAAAACTCAGTGGAACTACTGAAAAACTTCTTCTGGTTCTTCAGATATATGAGAATATTATCTTTAAAAAAAATCCTGTGCTTCCCTATAACTTAGTTTCTTAAAGTGTATTCTATTTTCTGTGATAAAAGTAATTCTTGAAACGTTTTATTTTGTTTAATAAAAATAGTATATGTAGAATTTTGAAATGTCCTTTTATTTTATATTATTTGTACTTTTTAATTACAGTCCAGTATTATATTTACTCATTCTTATGTTAATATTTCCGTGAACTACTATTCTTTTAACACCATGTGTTTTAAACTAATTTGAATCCTGCTGTAGGACAGCTGTTAATTGATTCCACCCTTCTGCAAATCATTTCTGTGGTGTCAGTACTGGTGCAGATAACAAGAATGCCCATTCTAACCAAGTATTCTTGAAAAAAATTTAATCCACTTGCTATTTATTATTGCTTTTATTGTTATCTTTTTTTTGAGACAAAATTTTTGCTGAAAGAAAAGGTGCAATATTGCTTGTTTATCTATTAAGTGGAAATAAGCAGCAAAATATTAATATTGAAAATGTTCAAAAGTAGAAATAAAGAAAAATCTTAGAGTGTTTAACCTATAAGAGGCAAGCATTCATCAGTATATCTGAATGAACGCTTGGAGTAAAATATTTTATTTCTCTGTTTGCAGTTCTCTAAAATCATATGATATAAGGGCTACTGAATACTTAGGCAAAATAAAGGAGTACAAAGTAATTCCTACTGTCACTCCAATTTTCCTGTCTGTGATGTTCTTGATTTAAGAAATAAAAAAGTGAAATAGAAGTATTACCTAAATATTTGTAGATTAGCACTTGATACTTACAATCACCCCTTTTGTTCAGCTGTTACTTGTTTTTTCCATGTTATAAATTTTTTCCTCATACAAATTGAAATTAACCCTTCTGCAATGGTGAATTTTTGCTGAATTACTAGTATAGAAAACAAATGTATTATTTCATATGTCTGTGCAATCATGTCAAGTTCAAAGCAAAATTGCTATCAGTGGTGACTTTAATTATAATAACATTTTGTTACTACAGGTTTCTTTTCATTCTGTTGATACAAGCCTGCAGTCAGTGAATTCATATTTTCAGATAAAATCTAATAGAGATCCCCATCTCCTCTACCAATCTCGTGATTCAGTAAATTTACTAGTCATCATTGTAAACTTAATTCATATTCTTTGGAGATATTTAGCTGAAATGTATTCTAATGGTTCAAAGTAGGGTTGCTATAAAATAAAACTGTAAGGCATGGCTGAAATGAGGAATGAAATATTGTCTCAAATGAGCTTTTCCTAGTGTATTCCTTAGATATGTGAGTGTTAGATGTATTTCAGGATAATTTTTTAAAAACCTTATTGGTCAAGAAATGCAATAAACATATTTTTTATTTATCAAAGTAGGCTGTTTAAATTAATTAACTTGTGAATTGTGCACTGGTTGCTTACATTCTTTATCTTCTTTTGAGGGGGTAAGAAACTAAGGAGAGGGCAACTGACAAATCAGAAGTTTAATCTAGTATAAAACTAGACAGCATAGAGGAACTGTAAAGAGAGATCTTGGTAGAAACTGGAACTGCTTAGAAGTCAAAAAAATTCCTCTTTTTTTCAATAAGGGAGCCATAGCTGCTTTGAAGAATGCAAAATGAGTTTTCCTGCATAATAGGACTCAGCAAAAGCAGAAGTTACAAGCAGAGAATGAGGAGTTAAATCAATGCCAACTAGTTTCTTAAAACCATTGCCAAAAATAGGTAAACATTTTGTAGATTTTTCCATATGGCAAAGGAAGTCTGTGGAAATGCTCCCCTAAATGAGAGAGTAGAGCCCTTCCTGGGAAAGGCAGCCAGACCTTAAAGTTGCACAGCAAGTTTTATGAGTTCGTTGCACTCATGGGGCTTTGGGTACAAGGTCTGGAGTGGGCTCAGCTCACCTCCTGGCAGCCTGGGAACTGTTTGGCAAGGTGCTTTATCTGCTCCCTGTCACTGCTGTTTTAAAACAAGTGCTTTGCCTGCCTGTCGAACACAACACATAGAAATACAAAAGTTTCAAATAGTGAAGAACTATTCTTAAATTAACAAATGCTGCTTCCCTGACAGGAGCCATATAGTAAAGGAAAGATGAAGCTGTGGTCAGAGTATTTGATGAGGCTCTAACAAGAAGCCCTGTATCTTGCATGGCTTTTGTGACAAAGTTATGGTGGAAAATGTCAATTTTTACCTTCTATGAATTCTTTCATATGCTGAAAGGGTCACGTTTTGAGTTAAGCAAAATTACAATATGTGCAGGAGAGATATTTTCAGTTTTAATTTTACATTCAATTTTATTCCTTGATAATTTATAGGAGAGAAAAAACCATTAAAGCATTGTTTAATAAATTATAATTAGGTCTTACAAGTAGATGGCCAATATTCAATTTTCAAGTAGCTGATGGCTCAGTCCCACTGAGACCTTATCATTTTTTAATTGACCCAAAGCTTCTGATAAATAATATTCTTCAAGTAAATGCAACTTAATTCAGGTAGTCAAACACATCTTTAGAATGATATTTTCATGGGTTTTCTCCAGCTCAAATGTGTATTCTATTAGTCTGAGCACAATATTATTAGCAGGAGGGTCTGACATCTAGTTTCAAGAGTGATATAAATACTTTACATATTACAATGTTTTTTAATATCTCCAACTTCTGAAATGTGATAGATACTTAATTTTTAAAATTTCCTCTTCTACAATACATTTGGGGTAATTTTCTAAAAACCTAAATCAAAGCAGAAAAGTGTTTTCTCTTTAAGGAAGAATACAAATGAATGTCAAAGACTTTCAAGCTATTTAGTTCCATTATGGAAATCACAGCCATCAAAGCTGAATAGCTGGCTTATATTCTTCCTATGTTATATTTTAAGCACTTAATTCTATTGTGATGTGGGGGAGTTGAATAATTTAACTGTATGAGCAGGAGGTCAGATTACAGTCAAGCTATTTGCTGTTCCATAATATCAGTCATAGCTGTAGTGCACTGCAAATAAGGTTTCCATCAGTGTAAGGTTATGGGTTGTGAATTAAAAGACCAAATGTCATGTACTGATAAATTACAACAAAAAATAAATATACAGTAATAAGTAGGAAAAAATAAGTTTCATATTCTGTATCTGAAAAAAAAAAAAGCGCTTCTAGAATGTGCCTGACAAAGAGATTTTTGCAGGTTCTAGAGTTTTTTAACCATAATAGAGATTTTATTTTATGGTTGTTTCAAACAGGTAGCAATCACAATGGCTGGGAGGATTTTTCAGAGGTGTGGTAACCTTTTCAGAAAAGGTGGTAATCCTTCTGACAAGAGATGTATAGTGCTTAGTCCAGCTGGCAGCTGGAGGATGCATATCACACCCTTAAATTCCACTTAGCTTTTAAAGTTCTAGGAAAGTCCTGCAAAGGAAGGAGTAGTCATTTTCCATGGTGTATCCATCTGGAGATACACACTGAAAGGGTTTTATTAAGGTGTCTTTAAAGTAGTTAATGGTGAGAAATGGATTAGACAGAGGCTCATGAAGGTGAGTGAGAATTAGCTAGTGATCTAAAAATAGCAGCAGTTTCTTAATAGTAGGGACAGGCCACAGGTTTTCCTCAGTACTAGTTCCCTCCTACAGTGATCTCGTAACTCTGATTTAAAATGTATAACATTCATTGTACAGCTGTGTATACAGCAGGTATTTTTAAAATTTAAAAAAATTGATGAATGTTAAAGGGGGGCTAACTGTGCTGTGATGACCAGTAACGAGAATGATAGACTTTAATACTAAGGGTGTGGTGGCTGCAGGGCAAGATGAGCCCTCTCCTGACAGAAGGTTTCTTGCTGATCAGGTGAACAGGTACAGTTAATTTATTTCTAATGGATAGGACTACAACTTCTGGTTAGTTCAGTAACTTCAGCAATGAAGTTAGATAACTTCAACAGGAACAAAATTAATTAGAAAGGGGGTTTGATTATGCCAGTCAGCATAGGCCAGAATATTATCAGGCTGCTTTGTCTGAAGAAAAGCACTACATTTTCAGGTAGGTCCTTTTTCTTGCATATACCCTAGTAGTTGCCACGTGCATGGCAGCTGTGCAAAGCTTTTTCCTTCATGAAAGGTTGGAGTAGATTGAGGACCCAGCTGCTCTTTACATGACTGTCAGCCATAGATGGTATTCCTGTATTTATGTCTTAAATGGAGGAAGAAAAATGACTGTTTGTGGTAAATGTAGCACATGAGGTTAGAAAATGTTTGTGCAAGTGGTATAAATATATAATGTTAAATCAGCACATCCTCCTCTCATTAACATAGCTCATGCTAGAAAAAAAAGCTGTATTTTTTAGTAAGTTATGTGCCAGTTCATCAGATGATATTTCCTCAATAGAAACTAATTTTCCTCATCAGCAAGTCTACAATAATATTTATATTCATACATAAATCCATGATTTTATCCCCCTCAGCCTTCCCCTCCATGACATTACAGCAGTAATGTCACCAGAAGAGCACTGCATCCATATGAGGACACTGTGCCATGGGGTCATACATTAATTTATTTATATTTTTATATATACACACGTTTTGTGTGTGTGTTTAAATAATCCTCTATTTGTAGCTACTCCAGTTCTTACTAATGCATTGTTTATGTTGCTGTAGATACAAGTATGTAGATGTTTAATACTGAAGCATGTGTACACTCAGACTGCTCCAGGGCACATATGAGATTTGTCAAACTAGAATCTGTATAGCTTTGTGTGTTACACAGTTAATCGTGGAGTTGATCCTATAAACCTTATGTACTAGAGTGTTTTAATGCCTTGGAGGATCAAATGGATGCAAAAAGTGTGACTGTGATGACACATGATCTATAGGTAATATAGACTGAGTATAGACCGTATGAGTATTAACAGTATAGTATGTGTACTTTTCATGTCTACACATATTTGTCTCAATCTTGCAATGAGATCCACATGAATGAATGCCTGTATCTGATGAGTGCAGATTTTTCCTGTGTGGGGGACACAACTGGGAAGCAGAAGTTGTGCAAACCTTTTGCTATATCCAAGACAGAAATTTTCAGGGATTGGGTAATTTGTTCTAGGAACAACTTGTTTTGGGATGTGGTATAATTTTCATCATCTGAAGTATTTAAGTGAAAAATATTTATCTTCCTTAAAGCATTTTTGCATCTAATCTCTGTTGTCTAAATGAAACTTCTATGTTGTTGCAAACTGTCTGCATTTGGGTGGTTCTGTTCTGATTGCCGGTTCCTGTTGGCCATTCTGGTTTTAGACTTACAAAACTCTGTTCGTGTCACATTAGAGCGACTCAAGTTGAATCCCCAGTAGCAGAATCTTTGTTAGAGAGGTTAAAATTTGTGCTGGTACTAACATGCCACTGTAACAAAGATAGGACATCTTAGCTTCACCATAAGCAAATAGGCATCCGCATGATGCTTATAGTGCTTGTCATGCTTCGCACGAGGAGTTTCATTTTTGCAAGATTGAGTTAGCTTTCTCATTTGTAGATGTCATTGCAAAGCTAAAGTACTTTACTATTTATAAGGCAATACTTGGTCCAAATCTTTCAAGCACAGTTTAATAATCCTGTGTGGTACCTAAGACAGTACAGGATGCCAGTTTGCCAGTCACCCCACACGCCACGCACGCTCTGCAGACAGTTGTGGTTTTCTCTTGCTGAGCGGAGACTGCATTTCCTTCCTGGCTGTGAAAAGAGTGTTTTCTCTCCTATCAGGTAGAGAGAGCCCTTTATACGATCCTGGCACCAAGGAGAACCTGTTTCTCCTTCTCCCCTGCACTGAAAGGAAGTGTTTCCTTTCTTCTTCTAGGAAAACTGTGGCAAAACTAGGGCTTTGTATTCATTTGCCTTTTTCCCTGTCCTTCTGAAAACTAGGCAGGATCTCCTGGTTGCTGCCTGCAAGGCTGCCCTTTGGAATCAGTGGTCATTTTGGGAGTGTAGAAAACATTTTAAAAGGGATCTTAATTATAAAAGTAGAAGTAAATATAAGAAGAAAGGACTAACAACACAAAAATAGCTTCTCATTTGTTTTTTTATTACTTAAAGTTTGAGTTGATCTACATTATCCCAGAGAAGGCCCACCTCTCAGTTTCTTTTATCTGGGATCTTTGCTCCAGTTTCCTGCAGGTAACTTCTTGAGATCCATGTAGGGTGAAAAGCCAAGCATGAATCAGGACATGTTTGGAAAGTAGCATTTTACATGCTTATTACCCTGTAAGTATTGATAAAGGCAAGATTTGAAGATCCAGTTTGTTTTTTTTTTTTCCTATGTAACTGATCCCTTCTAATCATGTATCAAACAATGTTGTGTCAAACAGAAAACGTAACATTCATTATATATTCCAGGCACACCCTTTATGAAAATATTACGTATAAATGAATCACATGCTTCAATCTATGATTTTTCAGTGTCAGGAAAGAATATTTGCTAATTCTTTTTCCATCTTCCTCTGTAGCCTCAGTAGTTGTCTATAGCTAGATGGTGTCAATGACATCAAAGAGTCAACACTTTCTATGGTGCAGGAACTCCATTCTGGTATCTGTCTTGCTCAAATGCTTGGACTAATACTGCTGCCATCCCTATAGAGATGGGAAGGATTTTCTCAACTCAGGCAGCACTTTGAAACTCTTTTCCTTCACAACACAAACAAGTAGTTTGTTTTCTGAGTTCATCTGATTTAAACAAGTGCTGCCATTGAATATCTGTTTTCTGCCCCGGCACAAATTACAGTTTTGTGGCAACTGAAATGTGTGTTTTTGAGCAATAACAGCTGCTAAAAGAGCAAACTAACTGAATGATCCTTCTAGCCCTAATTTCTATGGTGATTATAAAACCCTATGAAATAAAAGTAAATGATCAGGTTATATTGTAAAATGATTACAAAGGATTATAAAATTTTGGTACTTGTAAAGCAGTCATGACTACAAAGTAGCCTAAGTGTTTGTATTCTATATTTTATAAAGTTGTATTAGCATTTTTCCTTCAAAGCTGGTTTTTTTTCAAACTGTGCACCATAAGCAGATTTATAGAATGACATGCTTTCTTTAATTTAATACAGAAAAAGTGAGAGCAGATTCACAAAGAAATGCAATGAACAGATTTTTTTTCCATCAGCCGGTCATTCTATCTTTTAACTAGCATTAGCTGTATATTTGTGCTACATAAGATACTGACAGAATTCTCTTTCTGCTTTCTTACCATGATTATTTAGGAAAAGAAGCCCTTCAATATCAAGAGAACAGAGCAGAAGATACGACCAAAGGGACGAGAGAGACGAATATTCACAGTATGCTACATCAGACAGTGCGATGCCCAGGTCACCATCAGATTATTCAGATAGGCGGTCACAGCGTGGGCCTCAGTTATATGAAGAACCTGAACTGGGTGATTATAGAGATTCCAGCAGAAGGAGCCGCAGGCGTTCCAAGGAGTATCCGGTAGAAGAAGAAGATGCACAAAACAGGGAAGACTATGAAAGGCAAAGGAGGGAAGAGGAATACCAGGCACGATACCGAAGTGATCCTAATTTGGCTCGTTATCCAGTCAAGCCACAGCCGTATGAGGAACAAATGCGTATCCATGCTGAAGTGTCCCGAGCACGTCATGAACGGAGACATAGCGATGTCTCACTGGCAAACACAGAGTTGGAAGATTCTCGGATGTCCATGCTCAGGATGGAACGGCCATCAAGACAAAGATCGGTGTCTGAGCGCAGGGCTGCCATGGAAAATCAACGTTCATACTCTATGGAAAGAACTCGAGAGGCTCAGGGACCTAGTCCCAATCGTCAGAGGACCACAAATCATAGCCCTCCTACACCTAGGAGGAGTCCAATTCCTCTGGAAAGACCAGACATGAGGCGCTCTGATTCATTAAGGAAACAGCACCATTTGGATCCCAGTTCTGCTGTGCGGAAAACAAAACGTGAAAAGATGGAGACCATGTTACGGAATGATTCACTCAGCTCAGACCAGTCTGAATCTGTCAGACCTCCACCACCAAAGCCCCATAAAACGAAAAAGGGAGGTAAAATGCGCCAGGTTTCATTAAGTAGCTCAGAAGAAGAACTGGCATCCACTCCTGAATATACAAGTTGTGATGATGTAGAGATTGAAAGTGAAAGTGTTAGTGAAAAAGGTAAGACTTCTAATTTTTTGATTGTTTCAATACATAGATTTGATTTGGTTTCCATTATTTTGGACATTTATTTTAGCTCTTTAAATTGATTGCAACCACCCATCTACAGTCCTTCACAGATGACTCAACTGTGTTGTGATGAGAATTGGGTTTTTTTTTTCTGATTATGTGCTTCATTTACATAAATTTAAATTTAATGATTTACGTGGAAAACAACATCATAACTACTATAAGTATTTGGATAAGTTAAAGGAAAAAACATGCCCACTGAAAAACCTGTCAATGAAATCTGGAAGGTATCTAAAGCACGGCTGTCATATAAGGCCGTGGTTTCATGTCCATTAATACCAGATTTGCGTGCCCCTGGATCACAATGAGTGCATATTTGATCTGGATCAAGTGTGGGCGCATGACCGCATTTTTGTTGAATTAATTGGAGCACGATACAGACCTTATGCCAGTTTCATGCTGTCTGCTGCAGGTTAAAGAGTGTCTGATCTGCAAAAAGACCTGTGTGTATAAAGTTAACCCACTGAAGTCTTGAAACAAATTTAAAATGACTGATGTTGTTTAAACCAATGGAGGTTTCTTTTTCTTCTGGTGCTGTGATGATTTTTGGTTTTAGTGCTTTCTAGCCATGGTTTTGGAGTTACTCATGTCAGAAAGAAAACTAAGATTGATTGAAATGATTTCCCAGCCTGTAAAAAGATAATTTATGACTTAAATATGAAAGTATTTGGGACCATGAGTTTAAACTCAATCAAATGAATACTATTAGTTTGCTTACCTTCATGTGTGTTGTTTTAACCTTTTTTTGAGATATTATTCTTATACCAATGAACCTTTATTACTTCTCCTGAATGGTCATCTGCTCTTGTGGATTGGGAATAGAAAATTTACTACTGTTTATTATTATTATTAATATTACTGTCAAATTGATTCTGCAGCAAGTAATTAGCTAGAGTAAGTGAAATAACTCTGAATTTTCATATGTCAACATCAGCAACCATGGTCTGATAAGTAAGGAGCAAGATAGTGTAGAATGGAAGGAAATTTCACCAGGTCAAAGTAGACAGTTGCATGTACTTATGTGGAACAACAGTGCTGAAACCTTGACTCCCTTAGACTTCCTGATGAGTAGAAAAGAACTTATACCAACTTTATGGTGTTCATCATCTTGTTCTTAGAAGTGACCTTGAGGAAAATAGGACCAATCAATACATGGGAAGTAGTAACAAAATGTTTATTTAAAGCAATTAAGTGTAGGAAATGTAGTATACAAAATAATATAAAAACAATATATTTTTTGTACACATAACACACAAAGCATATACATTTATAAAGCATTATAAAAGCATATTATAAAAGCATATTATAAAAGCATATATAAAAGCATTATAAAAGCACAGGATTATAAAAGCACAGAATCATTTAGGTTGGAAAAGATCTGCAAGATTGTTGATTAGCACTAATTTAGCACTTACATGGCTTCTATAACATGTCAATAACCCTTGTGTCTGCTGCTGCATGGATCTCTATCTCCTACCTCCATGGAAACAGCAGACCGAAGGACCCCACTAGCTCAGTGTCTCTCAGATATTGGAATGCTGCTGCTTGCTTTATCTGTTGCAAGTCTGGTTTCATGCTTTTCCCCTTCAGACCTAGTTTAAAGCTCTCTCCACGAGCCCTGCTAATGCCTGAGAAAAGATCCTTTTCCCCTTTTGAGACAGGTGACCCACATTTGTCATCTGCAGGCCTGGTATCATGTAAACTGTAAACATGATCTAAAACCCCTAAAATTCTGCTGGTGACACCAGGCTCAGAGTCAAGTATTGATCTGCTGGATCTCCCTCTCTTCCCTCATCATTTCCTGCAACTGGGAGAATAGAGGAGAAGACCACTTGTGCTCCTGATTCCTTAACCAGTCTTCCTAAAGCCCTGACGTCTCTCTTTGATTGCCTTTGGAGTTCTTATTGCCACTTTGCTTATTACTGCCTACCCGAAAAACCCATAATGGCTGAGGGCCTTTCCAGGATAGGAACCTTTCCCTTCACAACCGGGTCCCATGGATGCACCAGACTTCGCCAAGAAGTGGGTCTGGTCTACGCATTGGGCCTTCTGCTTCCTTCAGATGGGAGTTTAAAACATACTGGACAATGCTAGATTCTCTGTCATAATAATGATCTTACAAAACTTATCGCTTTCACTTAAATAATTCTGTATTTTTAAGTGTCAAAGAAAACATTCTTACAGATAACAACAGTTAATAATAATAACAACAATTTCACGTCTGTCCTGACTTCTGAGGTAGTGAATGAAGCTAGATATTTGTTACATAAATTAATTTAAAAAGCTCATAAAAATTTTGCAGGAAAAAGAAATGCTTCATACTATGCTTTGTTAATCTTAATTGAATTAGTGTAAGCACTCTGTGATGACATACAGAGTGTAGCTGTGTCAGTGTGGCCCTGTGATGGCCTGTGGCTGGAACCAGTGTGGAGACTGGCCCTGGTTTTTCATAAAGGAGAAGAGCAACTGCTTGAACTGGGGAAGGATGTGACTGCTTCTGACTGTGTCTGCTCCCAGCCCGTGCTGGGGGTCCTGGGCTGGGGGGAAGTGACCATGCATAGCACAGGAAGTCATTCCAGCACTAACAGCTGTCCCTGGAACCAGAGCCAGCTGGTGCCAGCCTCAGCAGCCCTGGCCACATAATAGAATAAAATCCTCAGACCCACCTACCTCTCCCCTGCACTTTAACCACTGGAGTGGAAGCTCCAGGAAAGTGTTTGAGTGAATTTGGGAAGATTTGGCTGCTGCTAGGTATGTTGGAGGAGTGAAGAGATCTTTTAAGATGAGGAGGAAGAGTGGGTCTCACTACCTGGATCCAACCCTCTGGATAGCTATAGGTAGGCACAGAAAGTCATACCTCATTATTTTTGTTTTTATGAATCTCTCTTACCGTGTAAACCAGCCTACACTCAGAGTGATTTCTTCATGAATACCACCAAAGGCAATCCAGCACATAAGCCACCAGCACTCCTCCTTGTATTGCAATACATTATTTCCTTAATAGATAAAATACAATTATTTTAAACACTGTTTATGAAAATGAGTTTCTTCTCCCCTCAAATTACTTGCTTTCCATCCTTTAAAAAACCCCAGGCATGAAGATTTCTTAGCTGTCCTTTTAAGTCACATGCAAAGTCTGTTTGGCCCAAGATATAATACTGAATATAAAACATTTGTCCTTGGAGTGATGAAGGGTGCAAGTGTTAGAGTGGGGATTTGGATGCAGTAAAAATGAGTTCTCTGAAAGAGGAGAAAAATTTTTTTTCCATCTTTTTCTCCTTGGAATACCCATAGTTTTTCACAGATTCTGCAAATAAATATTAACAGCTGCTCTGCTGTGATGAGCAACCTGGGTCTGAGCTGCAGGAGGAGGTGTTCATTGATTTGTATCAGAGATTTTACAAGGCCCTAACACTGGTTTTAAGAAACTAGTCTGAAATTTGTGACTTTTCCAAAAGTGTAGGAAAAAATTGTAGTCATATGGCCTTAAAAGGACTGAAAGTTTGCCTTTTTAAGCTTATCTTCAAAAGGAAAATAATTGATATATAAATAGGTTGGAACATAAATATACATAAAAAATGAAGATAGATATTTAGTTCTATTAGTTCAATGAAGACAGTGACCAGCTGCTAGATTAAGAGCTCTGGGAAGAGCATCCGTTTTTGCTGAATGCCTCTGCCTTTCAGTATTTGGGTCTGACCTCATTTCGGTAGCTACCTGCCTTAAGGCAATTTTTCCTTGTTTTTTAAAAATTTAATTGTTTTCAGGGGAGGGACAAGGAAAAATTACTTTTATGCATATTTTTGGTAATGGCCAGATAAACTACTGCCATGGAATGCTGCTGCCTCTTCTTTATGGGAGACAAGGGAAACTGTGAGCAGAGAAAACTGATGAACACCCTGACAAGACCCTGGTACCCCATAGACAGTAGTGTTAAACACAGGCATGGTTGAAGAATCCTTGTAGATGGAGATTCAACTGCGGAAGAGCTAGATCCTTATGATACGGAATAGTTTTTGTAATGCAAATAAACTTGGGCCAGGAAATTTGGGTCATATGCTGGGCTGAGGACTGGCATATTGAATGGGAATCAGGACGCATTAGGAGGATGAGCAGAAAAGAGAAGGAAGTTTAGCAATGGCAAAAAATGTCGTTGGGTGTCTGGAAACCAGTGGATGGATATGTAGGCTGTAGAAGAAGAGGGAGGAGCTAAACTGGCATATCAAGCAGGCAATACCTGTGAATTTTAGTTTGGCAAGAGCAGATGAAGTGAAGGACACAGGTCTTTTAAGGTAACTGGGAAGGTGAGAACTGGAACTTCCTGAGTGGTAGGTTAGAGGATTCTGAGAAGCAGAACTAGCATTTTGGGAGGGATGATGAGTGCCTGGGAAAAGGGTATTCAGAGAAAAGATCAGGAGGGCTAAGCTAGGCTTGGAATTTTTTGCAAAGAGAGACTGGGAATCCCTGAGCAAGGAACGTGGACCTGGCAGCACTGAAGGGCTGAGAGGGTGTTTGGTGAAATGAGATGGGCTAAGACCATGGTCAGGAGGTGACAGATGAGTTCATTCTTTAGAAGCTCAGGAAAAAACACATGAGAACAGTGTCAAATGGACATAGCTGAGATTACAAATGTGTTTACCTGAAACTTAGGTTGTGCCAGAATTAGCCATACTTTCCAGACTGAATTTTGTGCATGTCTTCATACACTTTGAAACTCTCTTTATTGACATAACTGAATACCAATTTACCAGATGGCCTCTGCCTTTTTCTGTGAATAGGATAAACAACTCTTTCTTACTGTGCTATTCAAATTTTTCTGAAATTCACAATATTTATTTCACATTATGTAAGAGACCCTTTACTCTTGCTGTGAATACCAAGCTTCTGAAACTGGAAAGATGTGTCAATTTACAACACTTATTGCCAGTCCTGAGATCAGCATAGCAGACAGTTCAAGGCTGTATTTCCATGACAGGACCTCCTGCCTGTCTTAGGAAATACACTCTGGAGAGGAAAAAAAGAAGTTGCCTATATGTTTTGGACCAAAATGTTAGGTGTCTTGCTATTTTCCCTGACAATGAAAGATACAAGTTGCTTAAAAGGTTAGAGAAAAACAATTATTGAAATGCCAGTGTTTTATGAAATCATAAATTTTAAATGGTTGTAAAATAGATCTTCCATCACTAAACCCAGGAATTATAATGACATATTTATAAATGTTCTAGACTGTTCAAATCACCAATTCTTTCTCAAAACCATCTCAGTTTACATGGTTCAGTTTGAAGGCTCTGAGAAATGTGGCTTATAAAAAGAGAACAGTTATGATGTTATTGCAGTAGAGTCAACACTGAACTATGTCACCTACAGAGGTCCAAATAAAGCAGTATTTTATGGTGTGCAAGTTAGGCCATCCTTTCTACATTGCTTGTCCGACATAAGTGTCTTCTATTGTGAGGGATGGTTAGAGTACTTTTTTACCTGCGTGTTCAGTTAGATGTTTTTCAGTGCAATTGTAAGGAGTAGACCTTAGGGGAGGTTTGAAAGGGCCCCCATAATTTGTTAGCCAGCATGAAGCAGATGTGAAGCAGGGTGCTACAGGCTAATTCTGTGTGTCCACAGGCTGTACAGGTAAATTTAGAAAATCAAACACTACCACTGTCCATGTATTCCTTATGGCAATACTGTCACACTTGCAGTCTGCCAAAGGACCAATCTGAAGGGACTCAGGAAAGCTTGTGATCCCTGCGGTTGTTGTACCCCCACTCAGAACACAGGCACGAGAGAGGTGACCTGCACTGAAACTGGGCTTCCTTCTGCACCTTCCACAAACACTTGAGGGTCTTAAATGCCCTACAATTCTTTACAAATCTCTCAAACTTTAGGGTTTCAGCAAGAGACAATCTCTACATGGAAGAAGATAATTCATTCAAGGAAATCTAGGTGCGTGATAGCTCAAAATATTGCTCTAATTTGTTCTAAATATAAAGTAGGACATAGTAGATTTTCCAATGATGGTAAACAGTTCAGGCATACACGCATACCATGCTCCCAGCCACTTTTCAGAACACCCTGTGAGAGGTATCTGTTTGCACAAATGGTGGCTGACATCTAATGTGGGTGGAATCTGTGATGGGAAAGGCAAATGTGTTTGTGTTTTGTCAGAGGTGCAGTTCTTAAATTTAGTGTTTGCTTTCACTCTTTATTAAAACATGGTAGCTGGATAGCTTTTATTATCAAAGAAACTCAGATGCATAGAAACATTGAATCCCGGTTGGAAAAGATGTCTGGGACAAAGTCCAACTGTTAAAAGAGTGACAAGTTCACCACTAAACCACTGTCACATTCACGCCTTTTAAATATCTCCAGGAATAGTGAATCAACTAGTTCCCTGGGCAGCCTGTTCCTGTTTCAGTGTTTGACAACCCTTTTGAAGAAGTTTCTTTTCTTATATCCAGTCTAAATTTCCCCTGCTACACCATGAGGCCATTTCCTCTCATTCTGTTTCTTGTAACTTTGGAGAAGAATCCTACACCCATGTGGCTAGAACTCCCGTCAGGTAGCTGTAGAGAGTCATAAGGTCCCTCCTGAGCCTCTATTTCTCCAGGCTAAACACCCTCAGTTTCCTCAGCCAGTCCTCATAGGACTTGTGCTCCAGACCCTTTGCCAGCTTTGTTACCCTTCTCTGGACATGCTCCAGCACCTCAATGTCTTTCTTGTAGTGAGGGACCCAAAACTGATCACAGGATTTAAAATGCAGCCTCACCAGTGCTGAGTACAAGAGGATGATCACTGCCCTGGTCCTGCCGGCCACACTACTGCTGACACCAGCCAGGATGTGACTGGCCTTCTTAGTCACCCGGGCATGCTGCCAGCTCATATTCAGCCAGCTGTTGACCAACACCCCCAACACAACATGTGGACGGACTCCAACAATCTTAAAATATCAGCGTTGTTGATTGGAAGCTTCAGAGTGCAGGCAGTGTGAGCAGAAATGTGTGTGTGCAGGACCAGGTGGAAATACACTGTTCTTTGTCACTAAGCGCACTGAAATCATAAATATATAACCTTGCATTGGCTGTTTTATGGTCATTTACAAACATAGGAAGAACTGCTCTTTTTCATGATAAAAGTTGAAATATCCTCATGTCTGGAACAGCTTTGAGGACCTACTTGCTTATTTCAGTATTGAAACCAATCTGGTAGAAATACAGTTTAGCTATTGACAGAGAATTAAGTCTATTGGAAAACAATATACTTGTCACAAGTTAGAAAAAGTATGGTAGTTCATGGTGTGAGGAGCAGAAAGCACATTTCCTGAGTGCTACTGCAAGAACAGTACGTCTTACATGAGCAGAGATGCCAAGAAGTGGGATTCCGTCATAGCGCTCTCACTTTTAAATTCAGAGAAATAAGGGACCTGCTTTCAATCCTACTTGTGCCAGTTTCATACATCTTCAACAACTTTGGCTTCAAAGTTACACTGAGCTAAATTAGATCAGAATGAGGTCATTGTTTCTAAAATTTGTTTCATTCAGGTTAGAGAGTTCCTGAAAGTCTAACTTCTCGGGAACAAATTACACTAGAAGGGAAAATTTCAGGACTGAGCTGAAGCAGTTGAACAGAAAGGCTTTGAATTTTTATACAATTTCAGTATAGAAATATCTTAGAATTCAAAGTACAAATTTTAAATGGTCAAAAGAAGAACAACTGATTATTTAAAATGCTGAAATGTTTGACATGTTTTATTAAAACAGATTTCAGTGAGTGAAAAAATTCCTTCTAATTATTTCACTTAATATTGCAGAGTAGGAGATTGTGTTTTGTTTTTGTAATTAAATAATTTTTCTTTTCATAGACACCTCTTCCTCTTGTGTAAGGTAAATGTAACTTAAATATATAAAGAGTTTAACTGGAAATTCGGAATTCTATTATCCATTTTTTAAGCTAATTCCTATGAACTGCCTCAATTTTAAGTGAAAACATAAGAAATATTCAGAGATAAGGAGTATTACACTTTTCTCCATATATTTTTAAGCGATAAAAAGTCACTGCTTTAAGATTAATTCTTACAACATTGACTAAGAAGTACCTAACTACTTTAAAATATTAGTGTTGTCTGTGATATTTTTTCTAGAAAAATATTTTTCACAGATGCATAGATGAGAACAGAACTAGAATGTTTAAAGTTAGAGAAATTTCTAATTGTATAGAATTTAAAAAAAATTGCCTAACCTTCTCCTACTTACACACTTCCGTGTTCCTTAGAAGATCTATGAAAAGGGTGTGATCTTCTGCAGCATTTAGAGGACTCTACTGTAAAATATTTTAAATTTGCAATAATATGAACTTGGCATAAGACAATAACATCCCTTATAGAAAAAGCCCTGCCTTTTCCCAGTTTTTGGCTGCATATTCACATCCTTATTATCACTCCGGCTGGCAGAAGCATTCAGGCAGGTACATGCTGTATCAAGCCAGGAAACTTTTTTGGGTAACTCTAACTAGGCAAAAACATGGTAAATATTAACATTTGAAGCTTCCTTATAAAATGATGATGATTGTCCTCTAAGATACTAAAATACATGCTGAAAAGATGGTGTGTAACTGGTTATGCCGTCTCAGAATCTGAGGATAGACAGTGATTTCCTGAAGTAAGGAAGAAGAAATATTTTCATATAATAATAAGAGAATACAGAATATTTTATCATAAGTGAATGAACATGAATAATTTCATAGCAATTCAATTCAAACAAAAATTTCTAATCAATTTTATTGGTTAAAACCTTTTCCAAATTATAATCTGAACCTTCTGTATATGAATGTACAGAAATAATTAAAACTGTAAGTCTTTAATCCTGTTTCCTTTTATTCTGGGACTTTGCTGGAACTATGGCTATAGCAGAAATGTTGTCTGGGCAAAAGATTAATTATCTTCTGAGATGATGCAGCAAAAGAAGTTTACTGTAGTTTTTACTAAAGTATTTTAGTGCATTTGCTGTAGTTATCTATGGTTTCAGATGAGATTAATTTTATTATTAATAAGACTGTATGATTTTTAATATTTTTAAGGTATGGAAAATTTTTATTGTTGGAACCTATCTTCAGTTTACCTTTTTAACACTAACTTCAAGATGTAGTTTACCCTGGAATTTGTGAAAATTTTCTATTCTGAAGGTAAAGATGGTTCTTTTTCAATTGAAACTGTAAACCACCAAATTATATGAGTGACCAATCTTAAAAGAATCATAAAAACATTTTTGCTTTCTCTGCACCCTTTTTTATCTTTTCCAAATTTAAATAGACAATGAAAGAAGCTTGAGTTATCATTCCAAGATAATTTTTCACTATCCTTTACCATCTTGGCAGGTGGAATATTTTCTGAATAAAATCAATAAATATCCATTAACTTTATAATAACAATGAAAGAAATTTTTGTATAAACTTGGATGGAAAGGTGTCATCCTACAAAATGCAAGGCTGCCGATGTAGGTAATTCTTACCTTATTCAACCTGCTCCACTTATTTCAAACTACAGTTTCAGTTTAACTAAGTTAGAAATTTTTACTCGTTAGCCAAATCTTGCACCAGGGATAAGTACTAGTAATTAATACAGTTTTGGCATAGATAAGGTAAAATGAAGACCTTCTGGATTCTGTGTAAAACATTTCAGTTCTTTACAATACCCTGATAGAAAAAAAAGCCATCATGGAGTTTTTCTCTTGAATTTTTCTGAATATTTATGTAAATACTGTGATTTTTTAGTCTTTTTTACAGAGGAGTCCCAGCAAACAGAAATAATGACAGCACAAAAAGAAAAATCCACAACTAATATCTCCAGAATACATTAAGTGTGTGTTTTTCAAATTATAATTTTCTTCCTACTTTGAGGAAATCATTATTCTCCTAAAAGAAGAAAACTCTTAAACCTATCTGTCACAGATTATACTCAGTGTCATTTTAGATTATGTTAGTGCTTTCCTATGGTATATTTAAATTGATTTTGCAGGTAATTTTGTTACTTCTTCAGTTAACTATCAGAAACGAAATGGGCCACTGTCAAATAAATTTACTTAATTAATTAAAAAATTATTATTTAGTTGGGAGTATTTTATCAATTGTACTGTTTGTTTTGGACTTTTTAAATATTTTCTTTAAAAACATGTATTTTTGGTTCTATTTTTATGTGTATTTCATTAAGGATAGGATAATCAGTATGTGAGAAATAGAGAAACCAAAATGAAGGTTAAACAAGCAGAACGGGCTGTACCTATGTCATTCATGTGAAAACTATATTCCTAAAATGCTCTGTCCTCTAGCCCTGTTGTCCCAAGCTCCCCTAAATGTGCCATTCAAGACCTGGGATTATTCACAGAAACTGCTTGAGATTAAACTGAATATTGTTGAGGGTGAGACCTGGAAGCATATGTTTGTCAGAGGAAAGCATGTTCTTTCCATCCTTTCCCAGTTCTCACTCCATCCAAGCCTCATCCATTGCAATTCACAACCCGAGCACCAGAAGAAATACTTGGTATGAATAGTCTTGGTAAAGTGGCACCAGTTTCTGTGTCCTTCTGTGTCTGGCTGTAATTTGAGCTGCAGATGTTCAGGAGCTGCTGTGTAACAGTGAAGCTGTTCCTGTGATGAAGGCAATGGCACAAGTGTGAGGGGTGAGACAGGCACTTGGGGCAGTCACAGTGACAATCTTACAGAAACCCTTCCCAGTCAGAGCCCTCTACGGGTGCTGCACGATGACTGCCTCAAAAATCAGGCCAGCCTCCAAGGAATCTCATTATTGATTTAGGAATGCAACTTCATGCTATTTGTGAATATTCTAGCTAACTTTTTCCAATATTAATACTCTCTTGAAAGTATATTTAAAACCCTATGTGTTTTAAAGTTTTTGGTGTCTGTTGTTAATATCAAAGGATCACTAATGCATTTTTCCTGTGAGGGTCCACTGCTATTGAAATCCTTATTTTAGGAACAAGGTAGAAAAACTGTGATGTAATGGTAATGACCTTTAAGATAATTAAGAAAATATTAAATAAAACTGTTGGAAGAGAATCTGGTCATTGCAGTCTATCAAATTAGTGCTCAGTGGTTTTGTTATAAAGTTGTGTTGAGAAATTTATTTTGCCTTGGAGTACAAAGTACTTACACCTCTCTTAAAAATGAAGTTTTATGCTAATATATAGGCTAATAGTTTTACCTTTTCTACTGAACTAGTCCTATTTTTCATGGAAAGGTTAAAGACTATTGCACAAAGAAAAGAAGGATGTTTAGCTCACTTTGCGTTTTCTTGGTTATAAATCATAAGTTTTTTGCCCGGAAGTTCTGTATGTGGTTTTGAAATATGAAAGGATTAAAAAAATTTAATCTTTAATTTATTTCAGAAAATATTTCACACAAAATATACTGTGCTTTTCTGCTAAAATGGTGACATCTTATAACATTCAGCTGTATTGATGACAAAACAGGTTTGCAGACTTTTGGTCCTGACTACTAGATGAACAGGGTTGGGCATTGTCACATATTTGCAGAATCACTGCAGAATAAAAGAGAAACGGGAAAATGGAAAGATATCACATAGAAATTTTACTGAGTTCTCCCAACAAGATTGCCTACACTGCAGCCTGGTCCCCCTTCATATAAACCATCAAAGTCTTTACATTACTCAGTGGTTCTTTTTCCTTTTACTGAATTTTAAATTTTTCTCTTATATACTTTTTTTCAAACTTTCCTCTTTTTTGAAGCCATGTAGTTTAGGCAATGATTTGTTTGATCATGCTGAAGCACTTAACAGGCTTTCAGACTTAAAGATACTTTAAAAAATTTTATTTCAGTTAATATTTTACGTGCTAAATTGTCGAAAATGCTGTCAAAGTCACATACATCTGATTTCTCCATTTCACCTCACTGATTAAGTAACTTGTTTCCAAGGAATGTTTGAGTAGCATTTATGAGCATGGAGAAGTGTGGTATTGGAGCTTCTGGTTTATGTCTCAGCTGTGTCAATAGAAAAGTGAACTTAATAGCATGTATTCATGTAGCACTATATTCTATGTTAAGATAGTCTTTTGAAATGTGTAAAGATGAACTGAATGAATACGTACATAAAAAATACCTGTGTCACACACTGAGGTTTAGACCAGATTGAGGACAGCAATTCTTACGACAATGTACTCAGATCAATGGTATTCTCAAGAAACATTCTATAAGAAATAGTTCTGGTGTTTATACTTTTCTGCCTTTCTGAACATTGAGATTATGAATATCTTCTAGGTTCCTAGTTATGTAATCTGTTTACTTGGAAAATGTAAATATATGGGCATTAGTTATATAATCTAAATAGAATCAAATAAAAGATTTCATCACAAACCTCCATGACTATTTACTGTTTTACCTATTTATAGGCCATTTTCTATATACATCTATAACAAGGAAAGGCTTGGCTCATGATGCACTGTGAAAGATGTTTAGATACTACACTTCTTACTACTACCAGGAACTGAATGCACATAGTATGTTTAATTGGATTTTACAATTTCTAATATTTTACCATTTCTGCATATTATCATTTGGATTTAATTTTTTTTCTAAGCTTAATTATGAAAATCAGTTCATACTGAAAGTTTATAACAGATGAGTTCCTTTGAAAAGTCTTCATGTTCTGTTTTTATGATGCAATTTTAATACACTTTATAAAAGAATATTACAAAACACCCATATTTTAAAGCTAGCGTGTTGGTGACTTGAAAAAATTGAATTTGTTCTTGAAATCTTTTGACTGAAGAAAGTAATCAGAATTAGGTTTGAACTTCAGACTATTTATTCCAGCACAATTTAAAGGGCTGATTTTGTTTCTTCAGTTTACAAAGTATATTCATGAGGCTACACGTTCCTGGTTTTCTGACCCTGTAATCCATTGCCTCAAGTCGATCACTAGGATCCCTTACAAAAGCCAAGGCTGGTCAAGTTGAAATCTTCATAGATGTAATTCAGTATAACCAGAGGTAGCTGGAGAAGGTTTCTGCTATTTGCTTTGTGTATGTAGTACTGCAAGAAAAAGTGAATCCCTTCAAACCCATTAATTTCATTGTAAATGTATATGTATAAAATTTTCATGGAAACTCAGTCCAGTAGAGTGGCTGAGCAATTTAAAGACCCCAGAAAAAGCTGAGAAGTCACCAAGTGCTAGTGTCCCACTTTAGGAGACTGAGAACACAAGGGAACACAAGAGACTGAGTTCTCAAGTTTGTCTTGAGGTGTGGCTCACTAAGGTGAGCTGGAGTGAGCCAGAAGCTCATTGTCGTCTGGAGTGAAAGCCCCATTCCTCATCCTATCTCACAATTGTTGATCTGGACCAAATCCATTATTTACCTGACTTTTAGTGAGCCATTTTTGGGTGGCTACACTGGTATGAAACTAAAGTGCTACAACAAATGAACACATTCCTTTCAATTTACTAAGCTGAAGAATTACTATGGCATATTGCACCTTTACCAGAATGGCCAAAAAGCACAGTCACACTGCTGGGAGCAGCATGGAGAAGAATGAGAGCCATGTCCAGTGACAAAGAGCTGTTAGATAACTCAGCTGCCTAACGGACCACATTTGCACTAAGCAGTAAATAACAGCATGACTTTCAAGCAACACTGGCAACATCATAAGCAAAATTGCAAATTATAAAGGGTGATGTATATGACAGCTTGAGAAATGACAGTAGGTGAGAACCTTTTGGTATTCCTGTTTTCCTAAAATTGAAACCAAATACCTTATCTAAAGATAGGTCTGCACTGCAGTCCAAAGCATGACTGCAGCTCATCTTGACAGATGAGAACTAGTTTTGCAGGCAGTAGTTAATGTGCTGATGGCTGGAGCTGCAGAGTGCTGACTGCTGACACCCTGAGTAAATATTCACGTGATGAGTGTGTGCTGAGCTGCTATGCCCATGTCCTTGTTACTATGGAGGCTCTGCTTGTGTACAGATACCCTGTGAGATAAGCAGCTTTTCAGCCCTGGCCTCTGGAAGAAGATGACTTCTCTAAGCAATAAGCTTGTGCAAATAGCAATCCTTTATGGCACCTGTGTAAGATGAGAACAAGCATCTAGGAAAATGCCAATACTCTGTGTTACTGCTCTAAGTTAAGTTCACAAAATATGGGTCATGGCAAGATTCGTACCAGAAAAATATATCATCTAGTTAATGTTGTTGCCTTTTTTACTAGTAGTTTTCTGTAAGAAAGGAAAAATGCAGCAAAAATAGATGCACATTAAGGCATCTTGACATGATTCGCATTCAACGTTTTCTGAGTCTGATTTTCTGTTGATCCCTTCTCTTTTTATCTGTACAAAGTAATTAAAAAGTGGGTGTAAAACATTAATATTCTGATTTGCTAACATTAATACTAACACCTTCCATGTGTTTACTCCACAGTAGATCAGATGATTAGACAACATGCATCACACGGGAAGATAAAAGCTTTATTTTTAAAAGTGGTAAAGTCTCAGTGCGTCTATGAAATTCAATGAGAGCACAGAACGCTTAGTCGACACCTGTGTTCTGTTTAAATATCTGGAAAGCGACTTGTACACAGTGCCCTGTCTCTTTGAGCCATTTACATTTGTGTCGTGTGAGTGTGAAATCCCATCACCCTGTGAAGGCACTGACCTTCAGTGACTCTGCACAGATAGAGATTGCTGAGCATTTTATAGAGCTGTGTGAAGCTGAAGTTCGCTTTTTATTGACGACAGTAAATTGTGCTGTAAGAAGTACTATGAAAGTACATTGTAATTATATAATTTTGTTGCTAATTACAGCTAACAGTTGCAGGTCACCTGGATTGTTTGAAAAAAAACAGATTGTAGCCCTGTCTCAGACTTCCTACTTTGTCTATAGGTTCTGCATCAGTGAGACTTGGCTGTTTGTGCTGTAGTTTTTCTTGCTGGATTTGTGCAGCGGGCTGATTTTATTTATTTGTTTATTTTAAAAATTTTTTTTAATCCCCATAACAATTCAGAAAATGTAATTCAGCCATTTTGAAGAGTGAGTCCACAGGAAAATGTCCTGTTTTGTCCATGTTAAAACACTTAGGACACTAATTTGAAGTGATGCATCACCTTCCTTCTGAAGGTGTGCATTTTATGTCACTATGAAAACCAACAAAGGGTTTATTAGAAGCCTCTGAACAAAAATCACAAATCACAGAGGCTTAGGAGAGAATTGTTAGTATTTGCTAATATCTATGGCTCTGCTGAACTTCTTAAGGCTCCTGTGTATCACTGCAATATATAGGGACCTTTCCTAAGGAATTAACTAGTCTTGCATACTCATAGCCACAAGAGGATTTTCCCTTTAACTGCTCTAAACCAAGGCAGTATAGGATTACAAAAGAAAGACTATATATTTTGTATTCTTGACATGTCTTCAACATCCTGCTGACTCCAGGACTCCTTATGTGGGTTGATGAGAATTACGTTAAATGTTGTTCAGATAGCACTTCCTGCAATTTAATTAAGGTCACTATCAGAAGTTATTTTGACTTGTAAAAATATTGTTCCTTAAGTAAATTCCTACAGTCAAGACCTCTGGCAGAGATGCACAAAAATACATTATCAAGTGATTTCTTTGGCAATAACAAGCCATAGAAACTGTCTCTCCTGTTCACTATTGCATGGTTTATTGCAGTTTATTGCAATGGGATAAGCAAGCTCAAAAAGCAAAACTTCAGAATTTTGTGAAACGAATTTCAGCAACTTTTTAGTTTTTAATATATTTCATCTTTTAGCTGCCCTATATTTTTCTGAGTATTTGTCGTTCTTTAGATCTTTGTAGCTGAATGTTTTTTCTCCAATTTCCTTTTGAAAACTGTTCTGCTGTAATAGTAGACATTATTAAATATTTATCTTTGTATGATTGCAGCTAGTACAGTTGCCAAATATTTTCTTATCATATTTGTCAAGAGGGGTTGTAAATAATTTTCAAATGGATTGTCTAATAGCAAGTGACAAAAGGGAATTCAACTCAGTTGTAGAAGATTGATGGATTTGAGTTTTCCCCTGAATTTTAGGCTTTGGATTGTAGCAATGGGGAACAAAGACACACGGACCTCCTTGTCTCCCACACTGGATCTCCATTTGTAGATCTTACTTCCTGAGGTTTGTTTATTTCATCTGTAACTGAATTTATACATACAACAGCTCCCAAAAGCTTTATTGTTCTTGGAGGACAGAGTGGGTAGGGTCTCAGTGTGACTCATGGTGGATACAGCTGCAGTTCAAGTGTTGCACAGCTGCGACTGGACTGTATCGCATCAGCGTGTGATGTCCTAGTGTCCACTAGAAATGTAGATACATACTTCTGCCTCTCCAATTTATTCTTTGTCAGGTGAGCCTTGCTGGGGTGCAGAAGTATTTTGGTTCCACAAGTATATGCCAAGTAGCTGGCATTTTCATTTCTATCTACCCCAAAACTTTCTCACCCTGGCTGGATTGTCAGAAGCCTCGCTAAGCCCGCTTGGATGGCTTAGGAGTGCACAGTAGGTCTTTTTCAAGGCCAGGGATCTGGCCTGCCTATCAGAGGTTTAAATTTGGTATTACGTAGCATAATCCAGCAAATGCTTCGACTGTTATATTCCCTGTAAAAATAAAGCAGATTTTGCTGAACTAGACAGCCCCATCGGATCATGTACTTGTGAACTATTTATGATAAAAACATAAGCATAAAATTGTAGCTGCATTTCCAAATTACAGGCTGAGGAATAGTCAAGAGAGTCCTAATCCTTGACTGCTGCTTTTAGGTACTATTGCAATAGAACCAATATAGTGCTGTCTAGAGTTTAACTTGGTCAACTGACAATGTTTTATTGAGCAGGAAAGCTCTGCTTTAGGACTTGTGGAGTGTTTCTGCTGTTTTTTTCTAAAATGTTTTTATACCCTCGAAGAATTTAGAATGAATAATTACCATTACAACATCTAATACAGCCTGCTATTTATCACAGTCCATTCAGTGACATGCTGTTAATTTGTTATTGAACTCAATAACTTGTATTACTGAAGAACATCTCGTGCTTGATCAAAGGGCATTTCTTGAAAGGCATCCAGCATTTCTGTGAAGGAGAGATGAGAATCTATGATGTCTCTTAACAGTTCATTTAAATAGATAATTTCTGTTGTCATTTAAGGTGAGGATTTACATTCAAAACATTAATCTAGCCTTGCATGTGTTTTAAACCTTCATCTTGAAAGATACAGACTTAATTTTTATGCATTCTAAATCATCCTGGTAAAGTCAGTGGTATTAATCTTAAAGTATAAGTTTCTGCATTTGCCTAAGACTGTGTCTGGACAGAAATAGACAGCAACACTCATAACTATATGTTATCTGGGCTCCTAGGATTGCTACAAATGGTAAAACTTCATCTCATTAAATTTGAATGCATCTTCATTAATAATTGTGAGGACTGAGCCTACCTAAAAAAGACAAAATATGCCTAGTCCAATGCCTAAACAGATCTCCTAACTGTTCTGCTCTGGAGTTCAGTTAGATGTCCTTTCCATCTTTTAATATGAGAAGTTTTGAATTTAAAAGATGTGAAGAAATAAGCAGAACAGATTATACTGTGTTTTAATTATAGAATGATATTTATGTTTGAGAATATGCATTGTTGCGTGCCTCATACGAACTGGCTGATTTGTTTTAGGTTTTCAGCATAGTCTTCTAGATGTTGTGAGCTAACAAACCTGTAAATGGATTAATATTATTTAAAGAAAAATATTAAATAAAATTTTATATAGGGAAAGCTCTATAGAGAAAAGAAAAATAGATTTTGTTGGAATAAAATTTCAAAAACAGTTGCATTTAAAGTAAGTCTTTAAAATGAGCATCCAAGAAATCAGAAGATAATGGTTATTTCTATCACTACCATTCCAGTAATAAAAGAGAATAAGTTATATGATACAATAATTTAACTATTTATTTTATTAGAAAAAGCTGCTTGGTGAATTCAAAATCAGTGAGGGAAGGCAGTTCTAAAATCATTTGAGGAGAAAATATAGATTCATAAATTAGGCTCAAATTATTCATTAAATATATTTTATATACTTGAAAATTGGAAATTTACTTGGAATTACTTACTTCATGACTGTTGAAGTTCAGTACAATATTTTACTACATCAAATCTAAAAAGTGTATTAATTTGATGAAACAGCTAATATTTAAAAGGGAAAAAATGAGGTTTATGGTAACTGAAAGTCAAGTCTTGAAGAAAGAAAGTAAAAGAGCTAGATTTCATCATCCATTGCTTGATTAATGCATTTGCCAAAGAGTGAGAACAGACATGAAGTCTTTTTCCTCTGGGCTGGAGAAGAACTTTTGTTCTTTCAGGTTTTATTTTCTTCCCCTGCAGTTTTTATTACTGAACAACATATTGTATGGTATGGGGCAACTTGCTGGGGACAGCAAGCTGGAGCCAGCTGTCCTACCTGTGTCCCCTCTCAGCTTCTTGTGCACCCTTAGCCTCCTTGTTGGTGGGATGGGGTGAGAAGTGGAAAAAGAGTCCCTTGCCTGCTCTTATGTGGTAAACACTGCGCTCTTGGTGGCACAGAGGATCCTGCTGCAGGCTGATGCCAGGGAGGGTTTGTGCTGAATTCACGTTCCCTCCCAAAAGTGTGAGCAGATAACACCAGCCTGAAGGAGCACAGGCTGAAATGCCTTGTGAAGGTACTTTCTATCTTAAAGTACTTGCAATGAACTGAAGCAAAAAGTAGAGTTTATGTAAACTGTGGGTACTCAATAAACTTGGCATCACATGCTCTGCAAGGCCTCTTCATGTAGAAGTAACATACTGAGACTATTAAAACAAATGAAGTATTTCA
This sequence comes from Machaerirhynchus nigripectus, assembly GCA_013397975.1. Taxonomy (NCBI): domain Eukaryota; kingdom Metazoa; phylum Chordata; class Aves; order Passeriformes; family Dicruridae; genus Machaerirhynchus; species Machaerirhynchus nigripectus. Next base: position 421,225 of record VZRQ01011249.1, on the reverse strand, counting down.
TGTTTGCTGAAAAGAACTGAATTTTCTGTGTCTCTAAGATTGATGTATCCCCTTAATTGGATTGGCTTGAATTTCTAAAAAGATGCAAATGAGTAAAATTAGCAATTGAATGTATCCTCAGAGGTAAGCACCAGCCCCTTGTGTGCTCTGAACTAGAGCAGCACTTGCCAACAGCCGTTTGTACACATTGGTGTGTGGCTGATAATAAGCTCAACAGAGTGGCCGGGGTTACTAGCATGATCACAGTTTGCATAAATGCAATTATGCCCTTTCCAGCTGAGGGCTTGTTTCTGCATCTTTGGCAGAAGTGGTGGAAGAAGTAAGCATATTGGACTTTGCAGCTGATGGTGTAGATAAGGTTTTGGATGGGTTTCAGGACTAATCTAAGTAGGCAGCAGCCCAGAATAATTAGGGTTGGTGAAATTGCCCAGTTGATTATTTTGCATGCTGAGCTTGCTGTTGCCGCTGTAAGAGAGGTTAGAGTTTGGTGCAGTGGTTGGTGCTGAAGATAGGGAGAGGATGAGCTGAGTGATCACCTCTGGCTGCAGTGACAGCCATGGCCTGAAGGAAGCAGGAACAACAAACCTGGCCCTGAATCCTTAACCCTCATTTCCATCTCCTCTGCCTCCTTCACCCAAAATATGGGACATCACCAACCCTCAGTGCAGAAAACTTCAGTTCTCTCTACAAAATTGAGAAACTTTTCTTTTTCTCTGTACAGGTCTGCTAACACTTCTGGTCTCCCGCAGGATAGAGTGGATCAAAGCATGGGTAGATGTCTTTCTAGTGAACATTATCAGATCATAATCTAAACCAGCATACTGACCTTCCTCCATTTGTCTCTGTAGATGATACCTATTATAAGGATGGGAATAATATGTGTAAAGGTACCACTTTACTTTCACTGTTGCAGCAACAGAACAGCTCTTTAAAAAAAGGTTTTTCTTCCAGAAAAATATTATTTAAGTTATTGCTACTGACATGTATGATATCTACTGTCAAAAACAGAAAATGAGTAAATAACTGGAATGCTAAATGAAATAATGAACGACTCTTTTTCTTTCATATTCTATAAAATCCTCAGAAGGAAAAAATCCTTGTTAAAGTGACTTTCACATGTGCAAGTTTTTTGGCTCATTTATATTTGCTAACTTTATTTCTTCAATTTAGAATCATAGTAAAAAAGAAATCTTGAAAAAAAAGTAAATCTTGAAAAAAAATTAAAAAATCATCTTGAAAAAAAAAGAAAAACAAATAGGAAAACTCCTTTCCCATTGGTGAATTTTTTTGTTTGGTGCAATAAGTACAATAATATGAAAACATAATATTTAAGAATAGGTAGGCTTTAATCTCCAGACTTTCGTTTGGGGCTATACTAATTGCTTTGCTTTTCTTCTCCTTTCCTTTTGCTATCAGTCTGGACAATATTGCTATGTCTGAGTGTCTCATACTAGTTTTGATGGTGGTGATAGCATGAAGTCAATTCAAAAGCTGGGCAGTTTGGAATTGGTTATATAGAAGTCAAGAAAATGACAGAAAAATAAATTGAATGTGGAGCAGGAGAAAATGTAATAGGGATGGTGAGTGTATTCCTGAAGGCTGTTTCAGGTTCACTCAGCCAACCACCTCACGTGTTCCTGGTCTGACCCACGTAGATAATCAGCAAGAAGAGCTGTGCCATCAGTAATGGTGAGCAAAGCAGTCTAAAAGCAAGAGTTTTGTCTCCAGGATGACCAGGTGAGAGCTGCAGATCCCTCATGACCAGTAGTATCTCCATGTTGCTCTGCAGTAGGGAAATCTAGGCTCTGCAGTCAGTGGGAGTCTTGCTCCTTTTTCAGGTGTAGTCAAGTTTAAGTTTATATGTTGAGAGGGGCATTATCATTGATTATAAAGCCATCAAAGTGTCTGATTCTAGTGTGTTTCCTGCGTTTAAGTTTTAAATAAATTATTATTTTAAATGTGTATTTGAAGAGTTTGCACAAAGATCTAGACAATGCGATTATTTTCTGTTGAATCCATCTGGTCAGAATATTTTGGGCTTCCCTGAATTTATTAGGAAATCTCTCATATGCATCAACTGGAGCCAGGATTTGTGCTTTATTTACAAAAAATTAATCCAGTTAACCTAAGCACCTTCAAGGTAACCTATTTTAACAAATGCAAATGCTCAGTCACTTTCTTGCAAAGGCTAATGCTTGCAGACTAGATTTTTCTGCCAGAAGCCAATAGAAGTGGAACATGACAGTTTATGTAAGTTTTAAGTGGTCATTTGACTCAGATTTCTTAAGAAATCTTCTCAAAAAGAAAACAACAGAAAAATTGAAGCTGGTGGAAAATTTTAATGTCAGGCACAAGCATGAATGAAAAATGATTGTTAAGTAATAAATATTTAAATATCTGACTTTGAAGCAAGTCTGCATTTATGTGGAGGACCTGTAAAATACCTGGAACAAATTCGGCTGGGTTTTTATTACAAAACTTTCAAAAAGAAATAAAGAAGAAAGTATTTTGCTTGCTTGTGCACTTTCAATGACAATATTTATATTTTCCTAATTTTTATTTGAAAAAAAGTCTTGAGAGTCAAACCTGTTTTTCCTTAAAAATAATAATTTTGAGAGCCATAATTTTTGGGAGCCATAATTTTGAGTTAAATATTTGTTGCCTTTAAGAAAACTTTGAATTATTTCCTTTAAAAGGAAACCAAAAATATGATTAATTATTAGTATGATAAACCTTTGTTAAGCAAATGATAATGTATTGGCATACCAAATAAAGTCTGTTCTCAAATGTCTGTGCAGATGTGACTAAGTAAAGCACTTATACATCTGCTGTGAAAATCATCTGCACATAATTATTAATTGCATCTGTGCCAAGACTGCAATGTTTTTGCAAAGCTCTGCCTCATCATTGATTGGAATTTTTAGTCTTCTTTCCAAATACATTAGTATTATTTGAGGAGGAGTTTGAATTACACCTATACAAATTGTTCAACATGAAGGCTGGTGAGTTATCTTTATGATTTTGTGAAAGTTTCTTTTTATGAGAATACTTAGGAAAAACTATCATCATGAATGTAGTTTCAGCAGTGCAAAAGAGAAGTGTATTGGTGGAAGAGTAATATTCAAGCCAGGGAAATTCAGGCTGGTGGTGTATAGCAGATGGACTTTTGAAGTCCAGGGTTAAAATATCTCTCTGATAAGAAGGTTGTAAGGATTACATCTTTTTATAGCAGCACACATATGACTAAGCAGTAAAAATCATGTCATCGACATGCTTTTTTCTAAACTAGGTTGTGCTGTAAAACTTGATTTATGTCATGATACAATGTAGGATTGTAATGCAGTTGAAAATTGTGCATATGACATATTTTGCTTCCATGATGTGCATTCCTCATGGAATAAAAGGCTCAGAGTCTGCACAAATTATAGAAGAAAAAAAATAGAAGTCATATGTTGCTTCTCGTCATATGCTTCAGCTAGAAAATAATAAAAAAGTGTTTTGGCACAACAAGTTCTTATGTATTATAAAGCTAAGATAATATGATTCCAGAATCTAAATTTTTCACAATTAGCTTCTTGATTCAACTTATTAGTAAACAATCTACACATTCTTATCTTTTGTTTTACATTACTCACATTTGCAGGAAGAGTTTGTTTGAGAAGGAATCCTCTCCTAAGCCAGTGAGGAGAACAACACAACACATTATTTGTTAAGAATGGAAAAGGATGAGAGAATACAATCATTATAATACAGTGCTTGTGCACTGAGGTGAACTTCAAAGGGCAGACGAGTTAACTGTGACCTTCTTTCTATGCTATAATTTCTCTGAGAATTAATGATTTTCTTTATGAATGCAGCTTGTGAAGATTTGCCACACAGGACACTTGCAGTGTAACATTTATAAACTGCTGAAAAAAGTTGGGGGATATAACTGCAAACTGAGAAACTAAAGTCCTTAGTGCCTTTGCAAAGTCTTTTGACAAACCAGAGTGAGTGGTTTTGAAGAATGCCTATGCTACTAGGTGTATCTAGGATGTGGAAATCTTTAGTCAGTGAAAAATTATTATTTTTTTCCCCTCTGTTTGCTTTCTGTATTCTGTGACATCAATAAACAACCGTCTGCCCTACAGAAGCCCCATAATCCTCTAGCTCAAGTCTTTGGGATTAACCACCTTTTATCCAAACATATTTCTGTGTCTAGTCTTTAGTTTTTTCCGTGTTCAGGCCTTTTTTACCCGACTAGTCTGGGTTAAAGCATTGCCCTTCAGAGGAGAGCCTTTTAATGTAATAACTGTCTTGGAAGATGTAAGCACAGTCACTAAATCTTTTTTTCATTTTTCTTCTGTTAATATTTTTACTTAACAAACAGAAAAACTTGGCTTTTTTTTGTTTGAGGGGAGGAAGGAGACTGTTTATAAACTAATTAAATTTCAAAAAATCATTCTGATACAGGATAAGATTGGATCAAACAAAGTAATCACATTCACAAAAGAAATTAAATTAGGAAACAAACAACTTGGAACCTTTATATTATGGACAAAAATTTTTGTTGGTTTGCTTGCAATTTGTTCACAGTGGATTCATTCCCATGATATTTTGGTGGTTAAACACTTGGCAAGTAATTTCCTAACAGTGATGGCCCAATGATATGAAAAAGTATGGATAATAAGACAGTCAGAAAGCATCTGCCGGCCTGAGGAGTCAGTCATAGAACAGGATCTTTGCTTTTTCATGTTTTTCAGAGAAAACATTTGGAATGGAGAGTAGAGAGAAGAAAAAAATAATAGCGGTAGCAAGGAAAAGGGAGAAAAATGGAATACTGTGGGCCTGGCAAGAGGCATTTGCGACATAGAGAACTGGGACACAGGGCTGATGTAGGTCTATGCAGTAGGATAGGAGGGCAGTAAATCCGGGCTAACACCCGAGATTCGCACGTAAGACCACAGAATTGCAGTGCAGCAAACAGAGCAATCATGAAGATAATGCCTGTCGCTGACATGAGTTGGACTGATAAAATGGCTAAAAGCATTTCTAATGCAAATCCGCCAAGTGCTCTCATGGCTGCTTACTGCACGGCCCTTGTAAAAGATAATTCAAATGATCTGATTCTGGAGCTTTGTACCTTTTATTGCAATTTCAGCTTCTTGAATGCTATTCTGTGTTCCTGAAGTTCAGTGATGGTTTGGTCAACAAACAGGATGGGACGACATAGGTTTTTGAAGAGAAAGTGAATTGTAGTGGGGATGAGGCATATTTTCTACTCTGAGCATTTATCCTTTTGCTTGTGTATATCACATCAAAATAATCCCACTGCCAGCTTAGCGACTAAAACAGAGATACAAATAAGCAGTTCTGCACACAAAGAAAGTAAAGGCATACTTCACTTCCTTTCTTCTTTCTTTTTAACATTTGAATGATAAATTTTGAGAGAATTTATGAAGCAAAATTTGGAGTTTATTTCCCTTCAAGTCTGTTAGATTCTATATTCTTAAATAATTCTACACAAATTCAAACTGTTGTGTTCTTCCTTTTCTAATTTGAGATATTTTGTGAACGAGATGTGGGATCCAGTGCACTCTCAGCAAGTCTGCAGACAGCAACAAACTGAGTGATGCTGTTGAAACCCTTCAAGAATGGGATGCCATCCAGGGGGACCTGAACAAGCTCAAGAAGAGGCCCATGAGCCTCATGAACCTCATGAGCCTCAATAAAGCCAAGTGCAAGGTGCTGCACCCAGGCCAGGGCAACCCCGGCATCAACACAGGCTGGGGATGAACAGATCAGAGCAGCCCTGCCCAGGAGGACTGGGGGTGCGGGTGGGTGAGAGGCTGGGCATGACCCAGGCATGGGCACTCACAGCCCAGGAAGCCAAACGTGTCCTGGGCTACATCCAAAGCAGGATGGGGATTCTTCCCCTCCGCTCTGCTCTTGTGAGCCCCCACCCTGCAGTATTGCATCCAGCTCTGGGGGTCCCAAAATAAGAAGAATGTAGACCCGTTGGAAAAAGTCCAGAGGAGACCACAAAGATGATCAGAGAGCTGAAGCACTTCTCCTGTGGAGAGAGGCTAAGAGAATTGGGGCTGTTCAGCCAGGAGAAGAGAAGGCTCTGGAGAGACCTTAAACCCCCTCCAGTACCTAAAAGGGGCCTACAGGAAATATAGAGAGGGATTTTTTACAAGGGCATTTAGTGATAGAACAAGGGGGAATGGTTTTAAAGTAGAAGAGGACAATTTAAAACTAGATATAAGGAAGACAGCTTTTAAAAAGAGCGTGGTAAAACACTAGCACAGGATGTCCAGAGATGTGGTAGATGGGAATGGGGATCCCTGGAAACTTTCAAGGTCAGGTGGATTGGGGCTCTGAGCAACCTCGCCCAGTTGAAAATATCCCTGCCTATTGCAGTGGGGTTAGACTAGAGGAGTTTTAAGGGTCCCTTGCAATCCAAACTATTCTATGGATCTATAGGATTGCATTTTTAAAGTATTTTGAGATTTAAGGGTGAAATTTGCTGTTCTGGTGTTTGATGAGGGAAATAGACAAGTATGTGACTGGCCCTGGTGATGCTGTAAATACTTGTTGCATGCTACCAATATTTTAAAACAATTTTTTAAATATATGAAATGAGTCCATCATACCAGAAAGATTTATCTGTTGAGGCCCTCATTGCAATATGAATTGCAATATGAATATTTTTTTTTATTATTTCAAAAGAAAGAATTTACTAGCATCAGTAAATTCAAGAGCAGCCAGAAAAATCCAAAGCTTTGGAAATGTTTCCTAAGCAGTCAAGTCACTAGAAAATGCAGATTGTATACTTTGCAATAATCTAAGCTTGCTATACACTTCACCTGTTTTTGCTTACATCTCCACATTGTTACACAGAGCTCACAACTAAAGAAATAGAAAGTAGACACAAAACAGAGAACTTGACACTAACAAAGCATTTGCCATTTCTTATTTGTTTTTTGACTGTCATGATTTATAATAAAAAATTGTTTTCATATATCTCATTATGTTACGCTTAGTGGTGAGTCCTATTATTATTTGAATTATATGTCAAATTTATAAGTAAATAAAAATATAGGGAACAAATAAACTCTGAAATTACTTTCTCATTCAATGTAGAAATTCAGAAAAGAAGCAAAGAATTCATGAGTCTTATGAGATTGTATCCTCGGCACAATGTATTTGTTTAATATCAGTTGTATTATTTCTTCTTTAGACACAGCTGAACGTGTTTTATTTCCTCTGAAAGATGACTTTAAAATTGGCATCTTAGTGAAAAGACCTGCCATATCTGTCAAATCTCTTCCCTTCACTAATCTTTTTTTGCTGTGCTCCTTGTAAACACCCCAGAGACCTGAGAGAAAGAGGGTTTATTTCTCAACCCCAAACTTCGGAAAAGTTCTGCTTGCAAAGCAAGTTCCAGCTGGAGTTGTACAAGCTTGAAGAGGCTCTTGAGGTACAGGCTGATTTTCCTGTGGAAACAGTGACATGAATTGCCTGTTAAAATTGCAGTATGGGCAGATTTCATCCAGAAATCACCGAGAGTTCAGCATGGAGCTCCTCACTTAAAAAGTTCCTTTCAGCTGACCAATGACTGGAAGTCTTAGTTCTATTTTTGATGTTCATTGGCAACTTTTGCTTTTTGTCTGGGCAAAGGTGACTTTCTGAAGTTCTTGTTTTGAAAGTTAAAATTATGTGAGTTTCCATTTATGGCAGCTCCTAAGATATTAGATGCTAGATATCTTTTACCCAGCAACCTATTGAGGCCTCTACAACACTGCAAAGAAAATATCTTAAAAATACCAGCAATTGAGAGTGGAAATACAGCATGGCAAGTGCATGTGATACCTAATGTTGGCTTATTGCAAGGTCTCCATTAAAGTATGGAACTTGCTTTAGGGAAAGATTTTAATATGCACACAGAGACACTTTTTGCCTGTAGTTGAGAAGTATTTCCACTGGTAGGAAAGGGTACAAAAATTGAAATTTCTTTTCAATTTGAAATGTTAATGTGTCCTGGTATCTGTTATCCTGGTCATGAATAAATGAACAAGGCAGAGCAAAGGGCAAAATATGCAAGTCATGAATTCAGAAGTCAGCTGAGAATTTTTCTATTTCCTTTGGAGGCATTTATATGGGTTATGGTTATCTTTTTTCACTAAGCATAATGGTAATGCATAGTCAAAGCTAGAAACCTAGTGAGCTTGTTTATATGTACAACATACTCCATATTCTCCCAGCAGCCAACAATATGGAACAATATGGTAACATGAAATAACAGGAAATAAATTTCCAGGAATAAGTATTGAAACAGCCTGATAATATTTTTAAATGTTGACTGTTTATAATGTTGAAGCAGCCATAATGCTGCCATTTTTCTTTATCAAGTCCATAGTGTTCTCCATAGTGTGCACAATATAGTGCAGATTTTTGAGAAAGTTCTAATGAGAGAGAGGCTGGGGATTTATGTGCATTGTGTGTGGAAGAGCTAAATAATGAAAACAAATGATGTAGAACTGATTAAAAAAACGGTATTCAACATCTAAAAAATGCATATTGTTTTGCTGTAAGCAGATCTTTTTCATGGTGAAGTTCTGGAACAATTCCATTAAATACAGCATTAGCTGCTTACAGAAAGACCAAAAATTTGCAAATTTTCACATAAGGATTTTGTAATAATGCATATTCCAGCATAGTATAACTCATGTGACACTAGTCACTAAAGGCAAAACATTTCAAGCTACAAAAATACTCTTGACAGATGAAAGTGATATAATTTTACTGTATTTTATAAATTCAAAAATGAGAATTTTTGTATGAAGAAACACATTTTTCCTCTCAATTAAAAAAAAAATTGTGTCCATGAATATGTTCTGTGCATTTCATGTAGTTTAATAGGCATACTTCTGTTTCAGTGATCCTCCTTTCTGTAATGTTAGCAGAAAACAAAACAAAAAAATCCCCATCAACACTTATTTAAAAGTGCCATATCTATATAAAACAAAGCCAAGTATTTTCCTAAGCCAGAAGAAATAAACTACTCCATAAATACAATGTGATAAATGCTGACCAGATTCTTTCTCACATCTGTGTTTGCAATACAATCTGACAACATTCTGGGTGATGTCAAATATGGACTGAGAACAGTATCTTGATGTTGGTAAATACAGCATAATACTTGCTAAGGTATAATGAATGTTTTTTTAATATTGAAATGAACAATATCTGAATTGAGTAAAAAAATACATATGTATACTTCCAAACATCATAGCTGTGATCACATTTTTGTATTCTTTTATTTTATTTATACGTAGACTAATTTAATTTACATTAACTTTATATGAAATAGGTGAACTAGGTGAATTTTTAATGTAATTTCTTTCTCTTTTCCAAATTATCATATTAGAATTTTATTTAACTCAAAAGCAAACAAGAACTGTAAAGAAGAGCTTTTTTAAAAAGTTACTGGTGTAAAAAATTAAGGTTACTCTTGAAAACTAAATTCACAGCATGACAAAATAAGATTCTGCATATCAGCCAGATGAATCTAAGCCCTGGGCATTCACCTTTGAGAAGGTATTTGCTCCTTTGCATACAGAATCAGAGCCCTTTTCTCATTGCTTCTTCCCTTGAACAACATTGTTGTTTTTCAGAATCAGAATTAAAATTTTAAATTTAATTTAATTTAACTTTAAATTAATCAGAATTAAAAAATTTAAGTAACTAGATTGCAAGGTCGGCTATACTTTGCTTCCTGAAATATTTGATTGGTACCGATCGCTTTGCTTATCACCCCATGGTCCTTTTCCAGCATCTGCCTTTTTCATTGTAGGGAATGGATGATATCTGGATAAATGAGACATATTTATTCTTTTAATTCTTATTAAAAGAGCCTGGATTATTTTAAGTCTCCAATTTTTTAATGGTCCTTTGCAGAACACTCATCACAGTAGTATTTGAATGGCTTGCATTCATTCCGTTATCTCTATAAGTAGAAAAAAGCTTTATTATCTTGGTTTTATGGAATGGAGATCAATAGAACACTGTCAGAAGAAAGCTTAGCATTCAGATTCCTTGTATTTTGAATTCTTTGCTCGTTACTATTTTGGGAAGAACTGAGGATCCACATTTCAGCGAACTATTTTTATAATTATTAGATTTCAGTCGGGAGTCACTTGGTAAAATATGGATTCTGTTCAGGCACAAAGAATTTAAACAAAGCAAAAGATCGATTTTTTCCCCAGCATTCAGTTTTCACTTTCCTCCAACTGCCAGGTTTGCTTCTTCAGCTTTCTGTGTGAGAGTCTTTTTCCTTCTTCTGGGTCTTGTAAAATTTGCAAAACTCAAAATCTTCTAAATTCTTAAACTGTGATACACATTTCACTCTCTTCTATTAGCATTTGTTCATTCCTGTACATTGAATTCATAACCCTTTTTCTCTGTTCAAAGCTTTCCCAAATTTACTCTTTTTGTGATTAATCTCTTCTAGCAGATTAAGTAACTAAGGCACTGTACAAGGCCAGGGCTGGGAAGAGGGCCTGAAGTCTCCAGTGTGGAATGTCTGCCTTTGTTATACAGTGTTTGAGGAAGAACAATCCACACTGGTACTTTCTTGTGCTGTCTGCCCGCTAGTTCTCCTGGTGGGGGCCTTTAAACCAGGGAAAAAATTGCAGTCTTGACATCCACCATACCTGGTTTGCTGGTTACACAACAGTTCTGAAGTGTTTGTTACTGGAGTGGACAGCTTCCACAGAAGCTGAAAAGTGCATGATTCCTTGCAGTCAACTTTTTTATTATGCCTGTCTTAGATGAGATGGCTCCCATTCCTCAGTGTGCCCAAGGTGTCAAGATGAGGTCAGCGGTCATGTTGGTCTGTTACACTGTGGATTGGTAACTCATAAACTGTGGGTTACTGTAAGGTGTCACCTGGAATGCTTCCTTGGCATGTTCAGGGACATGAAGGATCAAGTGTGAAAGCAGCAGCTGCCAGTGAGGAGACTATGGCATTGCACTGGCTCAGGAACTTTCCTCATAGTTTGATACAAGTTCAGACAAGTAGCTGAGCAAAATTATATCCAAAGTTGTCTTTAGCATTGCCCTCACCTATTTATTTAACTCCTATGTCTGATTACATGATGTTGATTGTGTGCGGCAGAGTTTTTGGAAATAAGCATAAAAGATTTTATGGTTGCAAGGGACACTTAAGCTAAAGGCTTTGAAGGATCCTATTGAACTTCTATTCTCCCTAGGAACAGACAAACTCCTACTAAGTTCTTGGTGTGTGCATTACCTGAAATTAAAGAAAAAGTGCAGTGAGGTTTTAGTTTTCCCCCAGTGAAACACTTTTAGACTTGGAAATATATGAAGGCCAGGGAACATGATATTTTTTTATTATGAACTTTTGTTGCTTCTGACTTTAGTCCAAGACACAAAAAATTCCTTATTATACTTCGCTTATACAAGAAAAGATGTTGTAAAAACAAGCCATAAAGAAAGTTGCAAGAAACATCTTAATAACACAGTCATTTATGAAATTTAATGTTGGAACTTGAGGATCTTCCTATCCAAATCATTCTATGAGTCTATGAAATGTAGAAACCCTTTTCTTTGCATAGGATCTCATTTGAAATCAACAAAGAAAAAGAAAAGACGCTGAACTGTGGCAGAGAAACAAATAAAATCTGTAACTGTTTTCGGTGAGATGTGTAGTTTGCCGAGGTTGTTATTCCCAAAGCATATCATACTTTCCAGTTCTTTATTGGATTTGACAGAAGATGACCAAAAAAAAAAAAAAAAAAGGAGGAAAAGCAATGTCACCCTAAAAAGTCATTAACTGCTTGTGTTGTGTGCAGTGTATAGCTGTGAGCATAGCAAATTCTACATTTGCAAAATCCTGCGGTATCTATTTCAACAAATTCATCTCTACGTTTGGGAAAACCTGTGGTATCTCCTTATTTCAACAAATTCTAGAATGGGAATTACAGATCACAATCTATTACAAAATGCTAAATAATAAATGTTAATAGTGTCACTATTTGTCTATTTTCAGTATTACCAATCAAAATTTCATTTGAATCTAATTTTTTTTTCTTTTGATAGACACGAATAGTCTGAATTTCCTTGCATAATAATAAAGAGCAACAGAAGAATACTGAGGTTAAAGTTATTTCTAATCTCTGTAAAATAAGTAAAATATCATAGACTTTAAAAAAATAGCCGATTCAGGTAATACAATAGTCTAATCATAATAAATTTATTATAGCTTATTCAGGCTTTGCATTTTTTTAAAGCCTTCACTCTGACAAGGACTGCAGTTCTTACAGTACAGCAAAGATGCTCTATGCTATTTTGTCTGTGCTGAGCAGGCACAGGCAGAAAAGAAAAGTGTTTTGCTGAGCAGTCTTCCAAGGGACTAATGGGTGCGTTTCCAAGTGTTCACTGCCAGATTTAAATCAGAGGAATGATCCCTCTGTTGTTTACAAATCAGCTGGCCATATCTGTTAAGGTCATTGTGTTGACACCTGTGCCAGCTGGATCCCACACCTATTTTTTTCACATCTGAGTCCTGGACAGAGATATCGAGAATGCATAATGAGAAGAGGCAGCTTGTTTAATCTAAAATTAAAAAACCCCCAAACAATCAGCCAAAAATGTTTACATGTAATTTTCATATTTCTTGCTATGTTTCCTCATCAAGGACTTTCAGCTTCATACTGCATAAAGATGAGTAATAGTTCATGGGTGAAGTGCATAAGTCTACGGACAGATCATGGGGATAACATGATGCATTTTCAGTTAGTCTTTAGGCAGTAGCAGGTTAGTATGCTAGCATTTTAAAACTGAAGTTGAGAGTCACAAGACAAATGTAAAAATCCTCTCGTTTGAAGAGTTGTGTTAATCTGGATAAATTATATTGCCAAGTAAGGTGCACACCTGAGGAAATAAGCGACTGAAGCAAAGGAGAGGATGGTTTGAAAATGGCTGTACTGTAAGTGTCTTACACAACTCTACCTGAGGTCAGTTGGTGCCTTTTGAAGCATATTGCTTTGTTTTCCCTAATATATTTGTAACAAGAATAAGTTACTGACCTTGCTGAGAGCAGTAAAGTCCCTGTGTTTACATCACAATTATTCACCTTCTATTCTGTGAATATAGCTCTTCTACCTGGAGAAGAGAAGGGTGGTCCAGGCTCTGCTACACAATTTGTTTGCTTCTGAAAAACTCTTTTGGTGTTAGCCACACAAGTTATATTGTCTGAAGGACTGCTTTGTGCAATGAGAGCCTCCACAGTGTTGGGCCTGGCCAAATTTATGAGGTGGAATTCTCTGACGGTTTTGCAAGCATTAAGTATTACGACATTTTTTTCTCCGCTTATCACAACTTTCCAGAAATTTAAACATGAACAAGTAGAGGATGTGAGGGAATTTTCCTTGAAAAGTAGTGGAAAATACTGACCTTTTACTTAAACTCATTCTGGAAATATTTAGCCTCAGGAGATATATTTTTGGGTAATTGTGATCATAGAAAAACAAGAGACTGAGATTAAATCCCTTATGTAACTTTTATTACAGCTTCAGCTACCATGAAAGCTATAATTATGAGTGTAGTTCTTGTTGACTGTGGAAAGGTCCCTGAGCAATGTGCTTCTTTATGTATTCAGTGAAATGAAATAATTGCAGAGCTAACATCCACTATTCTTCTGTGGAGACTTCTTCCATTGTTCTTCTTTCTTCTGAAATATTGAGACAGTGCAAATTACAATTAAGAAATCTACTTTTTTTCATTAGGATTCAAAATTAATTTAAAATGCAAATTGCATCTCTGTCTCTCTATTTATTACTTTAACAATCTTAACCTTTTATCTGCACAACATTTTTTTAACCATATTGGTTTTCTTTGAAGAATATTCTTAGGGAAGCTCTGTTCAAAGGAGTTTTACATCCAGCTTGTATACAGAGACATGAGCAGCCTTGGATGGATGTTGGGAAGACGACATTTTTTGTTTGTTTGTTTTAATCATACAATAAAATTTACTGCTTATTTGGTGAGTAGATTTTTGTAAATTCTTGCCATTTTCTAAGAATGGGTATAATAAAGCTAGGAAAAGGCAAAACTAAAATCCTAGAAAATACTAAAGAAAAATCAAGTCCTGTATTTCTCAAGTCTGGCGCGGATTGTTTGGAATATTTCACAGTATTTGATGGTATGTCTGTATGTCAGCAGCTCATTTTAAGAGGGCAATTGTAGCATCCCGTTCATTTCATTATGCAGACTACAAAGAAACAACTCCTTGAATTCAACCCTGACTTCTGGAGAACAGGCTCACAACACCAGAGCTCCCAGGAGACAAAGAATTCTGCATTTAGATCTGCATTTAGATCTGCATTTAGATTACATTCAGTAACTAATGAAAGGGGTCATTAACTGAAGAAACAACGACATTGACTGTATTTTATTTTTTATTAACTTTTTTAAGTTACACCTTTCTTTCTGTGCACACAAGATGATTGTGGGGATGGGGGACTTTACCATAGTATTATGAAATATGATACGTAAATACATTTGTATAGGGACTAAACTAATGCTTCATGACAAACTAAGTCTTGTACCACCCTGACCTTCTAAATATTTAATTTTGCAACCTAACCTTCCTCTTAATGTAATGTGTATGGGAATTTTCTTGCATGTATGTAGAAACGTACATGAGTGAAATAACCTTGATGGTGCTAAAGTGTCTTAAAAAACAACCACAGTCAGTGGTGGTTTATTTTTGCACATCTGTTCTTTAAGCTGTAACCCAGGTACTAGAGATCATTGCTCTAAACTAATTTGATTATACAGTATCACACTGTCAAAACTGTGCCCAGAAAGTATGAAACTAAATTAGACAGTTCATTATGATTTTTACTTCTGAGATCCACTGGAGTTTCATTTTCAGGTTTTCTGTTCCTCTTTAAAGAGGTAATTAATTTCCTTCAAAGAAGGTGGTTTGGCAAAAATAACATGTAACCAAACTCATAACAATAGGTGTTTTTTTTTACATCTAACATATGCCAAATTACTTCCTTTATCATGACTGCTAAAGGGGAGATCAATAATTGATCCAATTACTAGTTTACAAAGGCTTTTATTGCAGTGTCAAGGTGATGAAAAAGCCTTTTGCACTGGCTTTTTTGCTGCCACTACAGCTTACTGAATCAGCAGATGCACTGCATATTTCTAGATCATTTATGGCATGTGTGCTGCCAGGGATGGATGGTACTTTGGACTTACAGCTCCTATTAAGCTCTTGTTTCTTAAAGCAAATAATTTTAAAAGTAAAGTGAATGTATGTTGTGTCTCCTGCAATTTAGTTTTGAGAAGGTAGCAGGTTAAAAATTATACTTGTTTAGACAACCAGAAAGTTATTTGTACTCCACGTGTGAAATATTAGGTCAGGTTTGAAGAAAAACAGCCTGCTATCACTTGTAAAGAAGTGCTGTATTTTTTTGTTACACACAGTTTTAAAAGGTGACATCTGCCACAGTAGTTGTACTTCCCTCTTGATTGTTAGGCAGAATTTTAAAATTTGCCTATGTCTTTCTGCACAATGTCAACTGAGAATTACAGACAAGAAAATAAATCAGCTTAACTTCTGAATGGTGATTTACTATTCAAATACTAGTTGTTCAAGTATGTAATGCAGAGGATTTCTATTCTGAAATGTGCATATCCTTATCAGTGATCAAGACATTTAGGGTGAGTTTAGAGTTTCCTTCCGTACCCACTGAGAATTTGTAAGAAATTATTGGTAATACTATGCTTAAAAATGCGAACTGGACCTTTTTTGCATTATTTCTTCCCTTCAGCTGTCCTTATAGGATAACAGCCGTGTCCAAATGTAAAAGTGGAGGATATCTTTTTGTACCAAACAAAATCTAATAACTGAACAGAAAAAGGCAGCAAGTATCTGGAACTTAGATATTGGTTTGATTGTTTTATAAGACTGTTTCACTTTAAAAAATTAAATGTTTTTATATTTATATTTATTATTATTGGTGTTGATGATGGATTCTATTAGATAGACAGATATGTTATTTGTATATCGGTTACCTCATACTGAAAATCACAAAATGAGTAATTCTAAATACCACTTTTTGGTAGCAAGATGTTGGTGATCTTGACTGGAATTGGTGGAGAGAAAGGAAAAAGATGTGATCAGTGAAACAACTGGTCAATCCTCAGTCATGATATATGGGTGGCTGCTGGGCTGATGGTGGAGATTGATTCTAGATAATGATGTGCCTATGATAGGAGCCATATCTATGTTAGTAATGTCTCCTTTCATTAGGATTAGCTCTACATGGCATTGGGGATAAAAGATAGAAAACTGTTACGAATAAATATATTGATGTTTCTTTAAAGCTAAGCTAAGAAGACCGCCTGACATGCTCACTATTTCAGCTTTACTTATGGTTGATAGTCCTCTTGATGAAATTAATACAGCTCTGTCATGAATACAACTGACATGTTAAGTCCATGTCCTTATTTGTTACTTTGACATCAAGCCTCATGAAGAATCCATTCCTTTGTTGTCTTTCTTGGCCTCCTGTTGTCTTCATTTTGCAGATTTGAAGCTTACTTATTAATTAAGATATACTGATTCAAAGTGGCTTAGGGGTATTTTCTGTAATGGTGTTGACAGCAAAACAGTAAAGCTTGAAAGTAAATAAGTACACAGTATAAGGGAGGTTTTTGGTTGTTTTTTGTTATTTTCTTTTTTCTCTTGTTAATAAGTATTAGAAGGAACAATGCAAATAGAAAACATGCTTATAGGGTCTCTGTCAACAGCTGTCCATTACTAAAAGGAATTAAAATGCACCTGGTTACACACTGCCTCTCAAAGTTAGAAAGCTAATGTCTGTCCAAATAGAAATAAGGTCACATTTAGGATTCAGTACGTGTACATTAAATCCTATGGCCTTGAGACTTGGAGATGCCAGGCAGCCTTGTTGGAGTTACTCTGACAGTCATTTTGGCAAAGTCACAACTTCAGAATATAGAAAGAGTGTATATCTCTGGAAAGCTGAATATAGGGTAAGCCAGCACAAAGTGAATTGCGTAAGCATATATATCTACTAATGCTAAATAGAGTTTTCCTGAAGCTACTTATTTCTTCAGGTTAACCAAGCCTTCTTTTGGTGAGTGTATATAAAAAGGTAATGAAAAGTCTAATGGAAATAGGTACTGAGAGCACACAAAACCCCAAACCTGTTTTTTAAACTTTGCAGCTGTTTCTCACAGATTTTCATAGTGCTCCAATTATGAACTGTCTTCAGTTCCAGGGGGCTATAAGGCTTGTTTCCAACTGGCTTGTCAGCTTTTACTGTTGCCTTTCTGTTGGCAGCAAAACAGTTGAATTTGCGTGGACTGGTTTCAAAGTCTGAGGAAGGAATTTCTTGTGCATGTGCAGTTTGGTTCCCAGTTGTGCAGCAACTCTGGCACATCACAGAACCATTGGATCTTCTGTGCTTCCTTAGCAGTTATTTTCCAAGAAAACATTTTTCTGATTCAGGATTTTACTGATTCAGGAAAGACAGGGTTTTTTCTCACCTTCTAGATACCAGTTAATTCCTCTGTGCATTATATCCAAGAACTTGTTAACTTTCAGTAGACTAGTCTGTGAAAAATGATGTGCTCATTGAGAACACCTAAATGGGCTATCTGGTTTTAGTTGATGGGAACATTATCACAGTATTACATAACACTAAGCTGCTGAAACGAGGCCCAGATATGGGATTCTTTAATAGGATTAATAGTTTTATTCTCCCCTGCATTGTTTCCTCTTTATATGAGTCCCTCATTCAGGTATAGGCAAGCTGGTACTGCTGATACTTGTTCCAGGCCTGAGATGGTGAAGGACTTGTGATCAATATGTCAGTTGCAACCCTAAGGTGAAGGGATGCGTGGTTATAACAGACAACCAGGGCAGATGTGTGAGGTCAGCCCATGAACACATATGTAGTCTTTGTGGATGTGAACAGGGAAGAAAAAGGAAAAAAAAGGTATCTTTTAAAAATAACAATAAAAGAGACAAAAATTGCTTTTGATTGCTTGCTACTGGGCATGATGCAAAAATACTGTCTTATCGAAACTTTCCAATGTGTGTGTTCCTATGTATGCTGCCAAAAGAACTTCCTTTTTCAGGCACAGGCTCTAAACTTTGTAACAAAAGAAGGAAGAAGGGAAAAAGTGAAAATGCTACAAGTAGGGTCAAAAATATAATTTGGAGTAAACATCTTCCTAAGATAAAATCTTAAAGACAATCAAGCAAGAGAGAAATCCATATGATATTATGCTTCATTAGTTCTAGTTTTCCCTGGTCTTATTAAAGGGGCAGGAAATATATAACAAAGATGTGCAAATCTGAAAAAATTGAATCCTAATAAGATAACAAACTGTCAGTGGTAGATTCAGACAGTATAAAATGTCTGGCTGTTTCTCATAACGAAAGAGTACCTGTCCATTTTCTTGTTGACCCAGAGCGTGAGTTTGTGTACTGGATCATATGATAGAGGTCGTGGTGTGACATACAGGGTCACACTTCAGGTGACGTATGAGAGACATGATTGTAAGTGTATAAGACCATCTAGTTTGTGCACTGAGCTGTGACTAAATGTATTTGCCATATTGATATGCTTTCTTTCAATTTATTCCAAGGAAAGACATTTATCAAAATATATTTGACTAACAAACTCAGCCTAATTTTGTTTTAGAAAATGTGATTTTGAAGAAAATCTTTCCTACCATTTAAATCCTTCAAGCAAAATATAATTTAAAGCATACTTTCAGTAAATATTCTTCTTTTAATAGCAATACTAAGTCTCAGTTTCAGAAAGAGCCAGAATGAAATAGGCATGCTGAAACCCTTTCCCCGTTACATTAGATAAGCCTTTACATCAAGAGTAATACCTTTTCTGTTACAAAGTCCTCATAGTAGTTAAAAGCAAAACTACACAGTTTTATGTGGGTAAACCAGGGTCTTAAATTTTAGTAATATTTTCCCCCAAACAGTATCCCTTAAATAAAAATAACAAAGAAGATGAAGATATTTCTAAGTTCTCAGTGACTAACCCATGGGGTCCAGAGACATTTCCTTGGTAGCAGCATCTCTATTCCATGCTTGTATGCTGACAGTGTCATCATTCTTGCCACATGGGTATGCACTGCTACCTGCTCCCACCTCCCCCAGTTTTTCTCTCACTTGCCATGTGGAATGCAGCACTTTGCTATTGGGTATTGGAGATTTATACATTTTTCTCCTAATTGCTGCATTTCTCTGTATTTCACATATTAAAAGTCAAAATGTATTTCATATCCTTTACATAAAGAACAGATTCTCTTTTTTTGCTTTGGTAGGACAGATCCTTCAGACATTTTCCTAGGCTGTTCCATGTTGAAAGTTGACAAATCCAGGGGAATAATTCTCTCCCAACAAGAAATGTTGAAATGCATGGTAGAAATTTTCAAAGCCTTTCAAAGTAAGACCTGCAAGAAGGTGCTTCTTTTTGTAATCGGTGTTCAGACTGCATCAGTGACTGTGTTGAAAAATATTTCTGTGCTTTACAATCAACTGTGTGACAGGCAGCTTTACATTTGTTCCTGCACCAAAAGCTAGAATGTCCCTGAAATGTCCAGAGCTGACAAAGCAATCGTTTAAGCACTCTTATAATCACCTCCAGGTGATTTTAGCTGTGTAGCTCCTCTTTGGAGTCACCCACTGTGTGGCAGTCTAGATGGATAGTATTGCAAACACAGAAAGTAACTTGCTGAAATGGAAGTTCTTCAATAGCTGTAGTTCACTTTTTACTTCACTCCAGAGCCCTTCTGGTACAGGGCTGCACTGGTAGTTCTGCAGTTAGGAGAAGGATGAAGACACACAGGATGTGTTCAGCTCACTGTACCCTCATGCTGAAAATTAGCTTGGAGGGGGAATATACTGACTTAATTGCAAGGTTAAATAATTTACAGTTTTGAGTACCTGTAAGTACCATTACTGGCTCAAGTAGTCAGAAGTATGTATTCAGTATGCACTATGTAGTTGGGTAGTCTCCTCAGCCTGAAGAATTTAAAGTTATATGACCTGTCCTTTTTAACATTGAGATTTGAATTTGAGGACAAGGTTTTGGTTTATTTGGTTCAAAGCAGGATTATGTTTTTAATTTACTAAGGGAAATAGTTGATGGTTTAGAGACGTCTTGGTTTAGGTAGAAAGGGCCTGGGTTATGATTATATCCTATGTGAGGATTTTGGGCACTTTAGAGCATCCAAATGACTCTGTATGAGTAGAATAGCCAATTAAATTGAGTGCTTTATGTCTAACCTGTTTGGAAGATAAATGGTTTTGGACCCTGAAGACATGCATCTTGTAGGTTAGATACAAATTGCTTAATGCTTTATAAAAGATACTCAATTACCATATTTCTGTGTGGCAGAGCCATTATGAGAAACAGAAACTGACCAAAATCTTTTAAAATACACTCTGACATTCAAAGTTCCCATTGCTACAGGAAGGTCCCATTGCTGGGGGTTCCTGACTGTAGAAGAAAAAAGTCTTTTCCTCTGCCTGTTTGGTTTTGTCTAAAGAAAATAAGCAGAACACACTGAGCACCAGTAAGGTTACAAAGGCTTCAGCTTAACCTCGTTTCTAAAGAAAGGCAAGGCTACTGGTGTGTACACATCTTTCCACATACACATAGGACTCATTGACATTAATAAGAGCAGACCTCACATATGTCCTTTTTATATCCAGCTTCACTCAGGAACTCATGAGGCATCTAAATATTGTTATAATGGCATAAGCTAAGATTGTATCTTGCTGAGTAATGTATTAGATCCTTTTCCCATGAATGATGGTTTTGGTTACAGCTTACATAATTTATCAGTGAGGTGACGTTTTCTTCCTGAGTAATTTCTGCTGCATACCCTAAATGTATATATTATCAGTAATAAATTATCTTCTATTGTGGAAGAGAAATTTCTAAGAGAGAAGCAAGTGCATTCTCTGGTACTCAGAGTTACAACTACGGTGTCTTTGTTACAAAATATCATGGTTTAACTTTTATTTCTTTACCTTATTTTCTTTTGTTTATTTACTTCTAATTTTTTTCTTGTAGGCAAACACCTATGTGCCTTACATATATTACTTTTAATTTTACAAGATTTCAAAAATTATTTACCTAGTCAAGATTTTAATATTTATAGACCTTTCACTGAAAAATTTATGTCCAGTGATTTTATCAAGAAATTCATTGTATCTCAAAAAGTTTTAAGTTTGCTAAGTCATACATGTCTCTCATAGAAATGTAATACACTACAGGGCTTCCAGACAGCCATCCTTATATTAACTTGCATAGTATTTATGCCTGTCATTTAGATCACTTAATGCAGTGTTAAGGGCAAAATCTATAAGATCTATAATGGCTTTACAATTTCTAATTTATATGATAATTTTGGAAACATATAACTACATATTTTACACAGCTAAAACCAAAACAGGGTTTGGACGGAGTTGTTGGTTATTTTCATTTAATTTTCATTTTATAAATTCCAGTTAATTAGTAGTTACTGTGAGAGACAACTAAAATAAAAAGAAAGTCAGCCTTCTACATCTTGTTTGAAAAGGAGAAGTGAAAATTGTAGAGCAAGAAGATGGAGTTCTTTGATCAGATATCAGGCTCAATTTTGCAAGTGTTCGTCTGTGCAGGTTTAGTTCCAGGGCTTATTATTTGATGAAGAGTAACTATTTTTGCAAAATACGTGAATCTAATCTTGGGCACATGAAATTTGTGTATGCACCATACAGCAATATAGGGTAAGAGGACTCGGAGTAAGCAGAAACCAGCTACAGCAGCTGATGAGCCTGGGACCAATGCTTAAAGGCCCCAGGGAATTTGTGAAACAGGCAATACGTAGGCTGGAACTCTTGCTATCTTCTGGATATCTCTAAATGAATATTTATGAGTAAGGTCTAGATCTTCATGAGCTCACTGATGATTTCACTCAGTACCCCTTGAAACGATGTCTGGAGGCAGAAGTAGCACTGGTAATTCCATTGCAGAAGTACCTTTAGCAAAATGTTACTAGCTTTCAAAGGAATATTTCTTGCCCCTTTAGCAGGATAGCCACACTTTTATCTGTAATACAGGCAAGATGTTAACATTCATGGCAAAGCAGTTTTGGTAAGAATTTCCCATTTTTAAATGTTATCTTCCTTTCAAGAGTCAAGAAACATAGTTAATAGATTTACAGTTTATTATGTAGAAAATAATTAATTATTTAATAATTAGAATTAGAATTTAATAATTAGAAAAGAATTAATTGAGGCTTCAAAATAATTTTATAAAGTTACTTTAACATGGTTTTTATGAAAGAAAAAGCTATTTAATATGCTACAATATTTCTGTAATGTGTAAGGGATTAAGTTCAAAGCATCTTTTTGAAACAAAGCCTTTATATTTTGAGTATTTACTTCTTTAAAATGAAAATGAGACTTGATTTTTTTCCATACAGCATATGCAAGTCTCTATATTAGGAGGAAACAAGTGGAAAAAGATTGTATTTTTCATTGTACATATGCTATATACTGGGTTGGATCTCAAAGGGCTTTTCCAACGTAGTTAATTCTGCGATACCTCTCGAAGGAGATTGTTTTACTTTTCTAAAGCCTCTATTAATTTCTTGTCGTTTTATGGGGCTGTATCTTCACATCCTCTCTGTAAAGCTTTCTAGACAAGTGTTAAGACAGTGCTAAGACTTGTTAGTTACATTTCACCACCCTACTGATGTAGTTCCAGAGGAATAGGTTGAGCGATGTTAAAGCAGGATCTGAAGTAAAAGAAACAGAAAAATGTTTTTTGAGGCCTTTATTTAAAAACCTAGAACTACTTTGCTTTAGTTTGGTCAAACTTGATAGAAAACTAAACATTTGTTTCCTGTATATAGTAATATAAAAATATTATGTAGCATGCAGTAACAAAATATTTCTCATGTAACGTAGCAACAGTGTTGAGGGGGAAAAAAAGATAGAGACATAATAGTGCAGAATCTGTGGGCATAATTTACAGTTTAAAGTACCTACATAAAAGAGAATGTTTTATTAAAATACATGAGTTATTCCCCAGTTCTTTGGACAGCAGGATTAATTTAGACCTCTTCTTTAAAACTGTTTTTCAAACGCTTCTTTCTACCAGGTGTCTGTCATGGAGGTTAAATTCTGACTCTATGAAATATTTATGTTTTGTCAAAACCCTACACACTCCCAGTTGTGGAGTACCTATACTTACTAGAATTTGTCCTTATATTTAACCAGTAGACAAAGCAAAGTTAATATGCTTTTTATTCTAATTATAGTTTCTTGAAGTTTTTTTCATTTAACCTTCCTTAAAACATCATCTACTGCAAAGCGATTATAGAGTGCCATTGTTTTAAGTATTTTGTTGACGTGATTAGAATAAATACTAATTTGTATTAGAGAAGCAAAGAAATAAGTTCCCTAAGACATTCTGTATTCAAGTGCTTTCCCTTCTGTTCTGTTAGAATGTTCTGTTAGAAATACAATTTGTCTTTTCATTTAATTTACTGTAAATAATTTTGTAGGGTTGGTTAATAAACCTGGTGCAATGATGCTTTGCACTGTACATAGTTTTATGCACACACATAGACACACACAAATGTATCTTCTTCCTCACTGTTTTTCATATTCCATGTACTCTTGTTGGAGCCTGAACTTTTTCCTGGAAGCCCTTTGCAAGTCCTCCTGGCAGAGGTTATGAATCAGATAGCATAATCAGAAGTCTTTACAATTTTACTGTATCTTTGTTTGTCCTTTCTTTCACCTTTTCTTTACTGCACTATCTTGTCTGTCTGATTCTCACAGGAGACATGGATTACAACTGGTTGGACCATACGTCTTGGCATAGCAGTGAGGCATCCCCAATGTCTTTGGTGAGACATGTGGAGCCTTACCACTTAGTTTCCTTTATCATTTTACATTTCCTTGGTTTTATTTACACCTTTGCATGTTTTCTTTTTTGTATCCTTTTTTTATCCCACACCTATAGGGGACAGTCAAAGGGGAAAAAGAAAAACTAGTGAGCAGGCAGTTTTGTCGGATTCTAACACCTTATCCGAGAGGCAAAAGAAAATGGTGTGCTTTGGTGGCCACTCTTTGGAAGAGGACTTGGAATGGTCTGAGCCTCAGATAAAAGACTCTGGGGTAGATACGTGTAGTAGCACAACTCTAAACGAGGAGCATAGCCATAGTGAGAAGGTACTGAGATTATGGAGCCTGCATTTTAACCTGCTCATTTGGTCTTTGTTTGCTCTCTGTCACTCATTAATATAGTGCATAAAATAAAAGATAAGGTGTTTCTAGAGACAATAGCATTTCTTAAGGTGCAGAAAAGAAAAACAAATGAAAAGTCTTTGCATGTTTGAAGCTTTTACTGCTTGGCAGCCTAAGAAAAAAATTGAGAGGCATAAAGGAATGTTGTTCTTATGGTTGCAAATTAGCATATCATGATATTACCTTAAAGAAGAAAGTAATTAACAGTAAGGATTCTACCAATTGGCTTATTTGATTTACTATTTCCAAACTCCTGGGGCTGAAATTAAATTAATAGTTTAAACCCCAGGTGAAAAAGGGAGAAAATTGGGTCTCTCTGCACAGAAAAGTTGTTTTTCTTTTTTCCCTTTCACTGTCATGGTTGTTCATTTGTTTTGTTGCCGTGCAATTTTGTGCAGTACTGTGCAGAATTAAAGGCTTTGCCATCTGCTTTGGTATTTTTCATTTTTGCTTTCTGGTTGGTGGAGATTATGATAAATCTTTTTAGAGTTATTAGTTGTAATGGGAGCAGATTTATCTGTGCCTGCTAATTTTGCATGAAACAGAGCATGAAATAATATTTTTCTGTGAAAAAGTACTATGATTACACAAAAGAAAATCTTAAAAAATTATTAATTAGGCCAATAGACAACTATAACTGTGCCCATGTATAGTAATGGAATAATAAGGCTCACTGTAACTGTGCTTCGTATGTGAATTAATTATTCCAAGAAAGAAAGAGAATATTCAAATGAAGTCATGGATATACCTTTTAATAGTATTTTTAAATCTTAATCTACTACTACTAAGAGAAAGTAAAACACTAGAAACATTTGTGGGTCTTGGATAAAAAATGACATGTTTGAAATAGTGGGAAAATAAGACATTTCTTATATCAAATTTGCAGTTTGAGTTAAACTTCTTTTCCAGTATTACTCTTGTACTAGACTTTTAGCCATGTTTTTCTCAGTAGTCAGGTGTGATTCCCATTGTGCGTAGATAATTTTGTGTAGTTGTCTATATCTGTCAAATCAAGATGGAAAGATCATTCTAGATATTTACAAATTGGATTTAGTAAAATAGATAATGTTATTAAATATTAGACATCCATTGTGATGAATGAGATGTTCAAATAAATATTTTCCAGCACAGTTTTCTGTCATTTTATTACATTAAATATTAGTGTAATCATAATACTTTTGTAACATTTTTAATACATCAGGAAATGAAAAGTATTACTGAAATATTTTTCATTAAAGTACTATTCACTGTATTTTCCATTAACACCATATGATAGCATCCAGTAACTTGGCAACCGTCCAAAGATGGAGATCGTCTCATTGGTCGGATTTTGTTAAATAAACGACTAAAAGATGGAAGTGTGCCTAGAGATTCAGGAGCAATGCTTGGATTGAAGGTTGGTGGTGAATAATTTTGAAACTAACAACTCTCTCAGTTAAATTAGTTACTTTCATAACTAAAGTATTCTCATATTATAGTGTATGCATACCAATATTGATAATGCCTTATCATTCTCAAAATTACAATATAGACATGTTATATTTATATTTACCTAGGGTAATTTTGTAGGGTACTTGGCAGAATAAAAAAATTGCATTTTTCTGGAAGACTAGGCAAGTTTTCACAAGTTTTCCAAGAATGTCTTCTTAGCAAAGTACTAATTGTGATCCTTGCTAGGCAAGCCAAATCTTGTCTGTGTTTTTCAGTATGGAGCATTGCACCATGGTATAACTTCTAATTCCCAAGAAAGGGAAGAAAAGTGAAAAATAAATTATCTCTCTTGAAGACCTGGGGGACATCTGGGAGTTAATGACATTTCAATCCATAACAGAGTATGCCAATGGAGCTTCCTCTTTCTGAATTTTTTTCTCCTCTGATTGTTTGATTTGCCACATTTTAAAAACACAAAATGAAAATTTGTTTAATATAATTGGTTTTTATCACAAAATAATGTAATAACTTTTTTCTCATGTGTGAAACTATTTTTCATGATGCAGTGCTCTTTAAACACATTATGAATTATTTCCAGCTCATATATTTATCTCAATTTTGCGTGATATTATTATTTGCTGTTCCAGAAATACTAGTACAAGAATGAGAACAAATGATACACAGTGAAAGAAACAAACATGTATTTATTTTGATTCCATATCCTTGCTGTGAGAAATTATTAAGAAGTTTAAATTTTCTGATCTCTATTTCACACAACTCTTACTTCACCTCAGGTATACTGATTAGGTTACAGTCACACCCTATGAGTAAGGATTAAATCAGTGCAGTTATGTATTGCATATACTAACATGTTTTGGAAATATTTTAATTTTTGTTTTTAATTAATAAATAATTTTATTTGAAGTCACTGGAGAAGCCAGTTGAACATCAAGTTTTATATGTTTATTTTTGTCTTATTGTCAGAAAATGCCAAAGAAGAGATTAACAGTGCCATTAGGAAGCACTTTTTGTTTAAACAAATTTCTAAAATGTCTAAAATCTCATAATATGAAGATGAACTCTTCAGTGAGATTCACTAATAGTTCAGATTCAAGAGTAACTGCTTTTTAATCTCAATAGACATCTGTAAAGAGTAATTTCCAACAGTTATTCCTGACCTGAATTTTCCAGTATTTACATATTGAAAGTAAACTAAACTGGATTTAGTACTACAAATTTTAAATCCCAGTATGAAGGCTGTTAAGAAACCTTAAGAATTTGAAGATTATTCTGTTATGACTGATTCTGACATGTAAGTCTGATTCTAAGACAAATATTAAGGTCAAACCTGTTGAAGTTGCCCGCAGAGAAATTTTCAGTGTGGCAAGTATTTTCATCTGACTTGCCAAGGCAAAGGGAATTTCATTGCTTTGTGTGAACATCCTGAGTTCTGTTATATTAATATATCTTTTTCCAGTTAAAAAAATATTGAAGTGAGCAATCTAATGACCAATACCTCACATTGTTTTGGGTGTTAATTTATAATACAATGAGGTACTATATATGTATTTGCTAAAATTTAAAAGCTTTAGGATTATCTACATGCATTGTTCTTCGATTGTACAAATTGCCAGATTAGCTAGAAAAACAATCTGTCATAGCCAAATTTCTGTAGTGTTTTTTTCAAGTGTATATGTGTACACCTGGGGTACATAAAACCCAAGGAAAAAGCTGAATTCTTCTTTCTATTGCCAGAACATTTAAATAATTTAAAGTAATTTTCATACTATGAAAATACTTCCTCTTTGAAACAGGTAGTAGGAGGAAAGATGACTGAATCAGGTCGACTCTGCGCATTTATCACCAAAGTTAAAAAAGGAAGCTTAGCTGATACAGTGGGGCATCTTAGACCAGGTATGTATCTACTATAGATCTATACCGCTGAGTTGCTTTTCTGAAGGTGATAAGAAGTGAGCAAGTTTAATTACATGTGAAATTATGTTAAATAGATGTGATGAAATACTGCAAAATTCAACCTGACACTGTTACTAGACGGTTGCTTTTGTGAAATATGTATTGTCATGTTGTTCAAAAAATATTTTACATTTTTGCTCCTTTTTATACTCAAAATAATATTCTGCTGATGTCCTTCCTAGTCATTTTTTGGTATATATTTTGGGGCATTATTTAGAGCAAGCCAAGCTATTACAAATGTATGAAGATAACCACCTTGGCTAGGAAGATGCTTCTATTCCAACATGCAAACCATAGATTGCTAGACAGGAGAATGTGCAAGAAATATTAATTATTAACATAAGAAATAGCTGAACCTTAAATACTAAACTTGTAAAAGTACATGGATCTTCAAAACATTAAGTTGATGAGATACGATGTTTTAAAGATACGAATTTTCTAAAGACCATGTTGGGATTTCTGTAAACCACAGCTGCCAAAGCGAGTAAGAGCAGCATCTAACTCAATAGGGGTCCTACTCATTCTATTATTGTTTCACAGAATTTTACATATTTGAAGCTGACTTTCAGAAAACCTTTAATACTCAGGATTTTCCTGCACGAAGGCCTCCAAACTTGTTCTATAAGGTTTCACAATCCAAAAAACTGACAGTAGAATGGCTTATTGTCATTTCAAGTGGTGTCCATGCATCCTAAGCAGGGTGTTATTACTTAACTTACAGGTGATGAAGTATTAGAATGGAATGGAAGGCTACTACAAGGAGCCACCTTTGAGGAGGTGTATAACATCATTTTAGAATCCAAACCTGAGCCACAAGTAGAGCTTGTAGTTTCAAGACCAATAGGGTAAGTAATTTAATTAATTTTTTGTATTAAATATGTTAAAAGTGTTGCTAAATTTCACTTTTAGGATGGAGTATATCAAACGGTTATAAACATTATAAACAGCATAATCTTATGCAAAATTCTGTAAACCTAAAATGTAGCTAGAATGATAGATCATGCCAGTGAGTAAAAAAAGCTGGTGTGAAATCCTGTATTCTTAGTGTCTCAAGCATCATCTGCTATTATGGTTAAAAATAGGTTCCCTTCTCTGGCTTTCCGATTGGTGAGCCAGCCTGTATTGCCTCTGAAACTGTGGTTATACTCTTTGTTGTTGTAGTTCTTGACTGCTGATTTTTATTTCTCCCTTCCCATTTTTTATAAAGCATACATAAATTTATAAGATCATATTTGGTCTATGAACTGATGATGAACTCCATTTACTGAGAGTCTGCAGTGTAGAGTTTTGTGTGAAATATAGTATGCTAATAAAAAAATCAATATGCTTTGGAAAGTCTCAAATCCTCATTCACATCATCTTCATCTATGGGATCATTTAAATTATTGCTTGTTATCTAATACAGAACATATCTGAATGGTTAGAACTGTGTTGGACTTTTTCTTTGGTGCTGTACATTGTCCATTTTTAATAACCTCCCAACCTACCTCTCAGTGTCTAAACTTAGTTTTTTCTTGCATAGCAATAGTTGCTTCATTGTATTAGACTGTGAGTACTTCCCCTTCATCTGTTCTTTTTCTTCCAAGTTCCTACACCCTGAAGTCATATGCATCACGTTTTAAATTCTCCATTGGAAGTTCCATGTCTGGTCACATCAGGGCTGTGAAGAGGGGAATGTTTGTCACTGGTTTTAAAGATGCTTACAGTTTTTAAGAATTTTCTTTTTTTCCCCCAAAATTTATTGTGATGTACAGGACACAACTGGACAGGGTGATAGGTAATACCATTTAGGTTCCCTTTTCCATGTTAGGTTGGACCAGATGATCTTTCAAGATCACTTCCAACCTGGACTGTTTTAGGATTCTATAATTACATTTTAATAAATATCTTTATCCCTTTATTTTGTATGAGATGCACCTTACCTTAAGATAAGAAAACATGACTAAAAATTAGGAAGTACTAAAAAGATCTAGAATTACATGATCTGAGAATGGCATTTCAGTGAGGATGACTATTATGGTTTCAGCTATAATAGGAACCTATTGTGTTGAACACATCAGGAACTTAATGTGTAGGAACTTAATTTGGTATTTCAATTTTAAACAAATTTTATAATAACAAAAACTGCTTTATATTGTCAGTGAGATGAGAATTTATCTCCTGCATATAATATGGAATTGCAACCCCTTTAGGGTAAAGACTCTATCCTCTGTACTATCATTAAAAACCTTTGCCTGACTTGGGAGGTGTGGGTATAATAGTAATGCTAAGGGACAGACTGCATTACTTGTCTCAGAAAAGGAGGTCTCAAATTAATTTCATATGCAAATCTTTCATAGTATCTCTCAAATAGAAGCTTATAGCAAAAGTTTCAAGGAACACCTCACTCGCATCTTGAAAATACCCATTTTTTAAAATCTTTGTGCATTCTCTTCATTGTGTAAAATCTCCTGTATTATTTCTTGTGCTTTTATATTTGCTGTCTGTTGTTCAGCTTCCTTATCATCACGTCTTCTGTTATGTTGCTGTCACCAGAGCAGCTCATCTATAATTCCTTAAACAGTGATGTGGGCTCTCAAGATGCCTTCTTCTGCATTAACTGCTTGCCTCATAGTCTGAAGAACTGAGCTAGATCAGTGATAAAAGAGTTGTTCAGTGTATTTGATTCCCAATGTCTTTTTCCAGTAGATGTAAAGGAGTCCCAGGGAGAAATACTTCCCACAAATTGGTAGGTTTTAAATTCTGGTTGGGTGTGTGTAACTCTTTGGAGTTTGATATTAACAGCATAATGTCAGAAATGTTTTTCATGAGGTTAGAGCTCATGAACTGGAAAGACTGTATTACTTTTCTCAGTTTAGAAGATTTCAGTTCATAATTAAATAGACAATAGAAATTAATTCCCTACACTCGTCCAAGGAAGCATAACTTTGTAAGATTGTTTTCTGCTCTGGGAAATAAAATTTTAGTGTATGTAAAATCTTAAAAAGTTCTTATTTACCAGATATCAGAATTGATATGTATTTTAATTAGAATTATTGATGCCCAGTTGAAGGATTTCACTTTTGCGTTATGATTTATTCTTATTACTTATAAGGAGAATTTCTTGATGGTTTCATGGCAACGCTTTAAATCGTGCAAGAAATCTTCAGTTACCAGCAATTAACTTAGCTGAGAATCTGTTGTCACATCCTGATATTCTGAGAACAAAACCAAATTCAAGTAAACACAGTTATTAGTTTTTCTCTTTATTATAGGCTGACTGCTATGAAGACTGAAGATGAAAAGCTAAGCTGAAAAGGCAGATAAAATTGAAAGCCATTCTAATAAAAACCCAACAACACAAAACATGCCAGTTTGTCATGCAATTTACCACTTTTTCCATCTGAAAATTAATATTAATGGCCAAGTTACTAATCAGTGTGAGCTGGCTGTCCCATATACAGAAGAATTTACCTATATTCTGCTTCCTAATTCTCAGAAATAGATAACTTAAAATGCATGTTATTTTCATGGTTTCATCTGTTTTGAATTTGGAAGAAATAATGCACTGTGTTTTAATAATTACTCTATGCAACCTGTTTGCAGTGGAACATATTATGCATAGAGTCATTATAGAACTAATTTTACTTCTCCTCCATCTGTTTATCTCAATGAGAGTTCCTTGTAAGAAATACCATTCACACTACCATGAAATATGGAGATCTGTATGCTTTAGGAGAATAAATGGTAATGTTCAAAGCTCTCAAGTTTATTTTTTCATCTATCTTTAGAAAACTCTTATTCACTCTGTTCAGAATGATTTCTATTACATATATATATATATGTTTTCAAGGTTTTCTTTTCAGACTCATATGTTGGAAGAAATTTTTTGAATTTATGAGTTAATCTCAGGAGTGTATTTCTGAGTCAATTACTAGGCGAGTATTGGATCCTGTTATAAATTCTCTAGATATCAAATATACAAACTTAATATTTGCTTCTTCAATAGTGCTTTTGAGCTTCTCACAACTTTTGGGTGCTAACAGCAGAGATTTTTCCTTGACTGTAGTGGGCACATAGAGCAGTTGCATGCCTTCTGATTTGTTTCAATTATTGGGTACTGCGCTGTGCATCAACACGCTTGGAAACATTCCTCAGCCTTCCTAGTAAAGCTGTCTTTCTAGTTAGTCTTGAAAAATGTTTGGAAAAGGTATACTAAAGGTATTCTGGACAAGCTTTTCTAAAGGATATAGATAAGTTATTTATGTATCATACTGACTCTTTCATTGTATGAGACAGTGGATATCACTGAAACATTTATCATTTCCCCTTCCTTTTCAATTACCTTTTGGTGGGTTGACCTTGACTGAGCACTAGAGACTTGCTCTCTCCATTTCCCTCCTCAGCAGGACTGGGGGAAGAAATAAAATGAAAAAGCGCATGGGCACCTCAGGAGTTACCATCATGGGCAAAACAAACTTGAGGAAGAATAATTTATTAGGAATTAATAAAAGAATTGGATAGTGAAAACTAAACCAAAACTGAAGCCTCTTTTAGGCTCAAATTCACTCCTTTTTTCCTGGTTTTTCTGCCTCCCTCTCCACCAAGAAGTCCATGGCATGGGGAAAGGGAGTTGCAGCCAGTCCTTCTCCTCCACCTTCTTCCCTGACCTTGGTGTCTGCAATGATGTTTCTCTCATGGCTTTTTTTTTCTCACTGTTTTCTCTCACAGCTGCTGCACTGTTGTTTTACCCTTTATTAAATATGTTATCACAGAGGCACCCAAGGAGCCAGCTGGGCCCAGCATGGTGCAGCCTCTCCTCACCATGGCCACCCCTCAGGACTGGCTGTGTCCTTGGAGAAACCAACTGCACTGAAACACACAACATGATTTTAAATATTGGTATTGCTGTGACTCAGAACTGAAGCTCTTCATCTTGCTTGGTTTTGCTCAAATACCTCTGAAATTTTTTATTAGCATATTGATAGTTTTTATCAGCATACAGTACTGTTGGCCCCTCAGAGGAAGAATATGTTCCTTTGCCTAGGGGGATGTGATTGAGTGCTTTTAAACTACATGGCTTCACACACAGTTTAATGCAGGTGTTGCAACATGTCCTGTATATGAAAGTATGCAATTTTACCAAATGAATGTATACATTTTATTTGGTTATGGAAAAGGTATGATTGATTAAATTTGTGGTTCAAGGACAGTAAAGAATGTACTGGGATAGCCATTATTGGCAGCCTAGTATGTTTGAGTGAGGGTCCAGTAAATTTAATCAGCATAAAATCTGCTACTCACAGTTTTAGTCTACCATTAACTCTGAGATTGTTCTTTTGTTTACTGAATTATTTTATTTGTGACTGTGCAGCCTGTCTCCTGCATCCAGCAAATCTGTTCTGTAGGATTTAACTTGACCCTGAAATTATTTATACTGGATAAGAGATAATTGTCCCAGTGGCTGAAGACAGCCAGCAGATCATACACCTTTCCTGAGGCATTCCATGGTGGATTGGGAAGTGTTATAGTGTAACTGAAATTTAAGTATGCTTGTTAGATAAAGGATCAGCCTGTCTTAATTTTCCTGATTTCAGGGACATTCCCAGAATACCTGACAGCACACACGCACAGCTGGAGTCCAGTAAGTTTCAATTGTGGGGTAGGAAAATCTTCTCTCTCTTTTATGTAAGCACAAATAGAATGAAAAATGTCCTCTGCAGTCAGTATAGCTCTTGTCTCTTTGTCTATATTTGTCTCAGTATGTCATCTTACTGTATTAGCTATCTACCTCTGTTTAATAATAAGCTATCAGAAGTCAGGATATTGTGCTTTGGGTTTGACATTGGTTATAAACTTAGATGAGTTTTGATTGAAGAAAGTATAATTCTAACTAGTATATAAGAATATTAATAGCAATTTTTAATTTCCTGTTTTCTTGCTTTGCATTTCAATTGCATCTTATAAACTAAAAATGGGAAAGAAATGTTCTTTGTTTACAGCCTGAGTGATAGCTACTTTGAACTGAGAATACTCTTACTTTATTAGAGCCATTCAGTGCTACGTAAATTGACTAAACACATATTTCATGTAGGGAAAAATAACTTGTTCTTTGGCTTAGATCTGATAAGATGGATTTCAGCCTGGAGTTATTTTTTATCATTGTTTTAGACCTCTATTATAATAGAAGCCATGAATAAATGAAATGGCATAAGCTTGATTATAATAGTTTGAAAAACTCTCTCAATGACTTTTATTTATTGGCCAATTCTTAAAATTCATTTTATGTTTTGTGAGATGTGGATTGTCTTTTGTATTTATAAAAATACTTCACTTTTGCTCTGTGTTTTGTATGTCAAAACTTGTCCTCTGACCATTTCCAGACCTTGTAGATTTGAAACAAAATGCACAAAAACCATAACATACATCTTGATATTTTTGTAAAAATCTAATTAAAAAATAGTAAAAGTAAGTCAGAAGACTGAATTCATTTGACCACAGTAAAGTGTTTATTTTTGGGCCTTCAACTTACTGACATAATTACAGTCAGAAATATCTGAATAAACTGTTTTCCATTCTATAAATAACAGCTCCTGATTGCATCTGATCATCAAAAGATTGAGTATCAGTATTTGGTAATTTTAAATAGATTTTAAGAAGTGGTATTTATCACAATTTTACTGCACGTTTGGTTATATTTCTACATTCTTTGTTTAAAGAGTGTTGTAAAATATGCATAACTGCTACTATTTATAAAACATTTTTGTTTATTATTACAGGCTCTAGTTCATTTGAATCTCAAAAAATGGACCGACCTTCTATTTCAGTGACTTCTCCTATGAGTCCTGGCATGTTAAGGGATGTTCCACAGTTCTTGTCTGGACAACTTTCAGTATGTAAACATTTCATTGATATTAATGTTGTGCTTTTTGCAGCATATACAACACTTACTGTAGT
This sequence comes from Machaerirhynchus nigripectus, assembly GCA_013397975.1. NCBI lineage: Eukaryota > Metazoa > Chordata > Aves > Passeriformes > Dicruridae > Machaerirhynchus > Machaerirhynchus nigripectus. Next base: position 386,493 of record VZRQ01011249.1, on the reverse strand, counting down.
GCTAGCTACCTCTAACAGAAATTTCTTGTTAAACTAGCTACAGTTTTTGTTCACTGCTATACATTTCAGGCTAGGCAGAACCAGAGTTTCATAACTGTATGCAATTTTATTAGCTTTTGGAAATTTTATATAAGTTGAATTTGGTATACACATGTATATTTACCTGGTAAGCTAGACTGGTAGAAATTTTCAGAATTTTCAGAAAGGTCTAATCTTGGCCTCCAGTTATGTTTGTGCTGTTGAGTGTAAAAATTTTTTCAACTGTCACACTTACGTGTAGAGTTGGTAGATTTTATTACCTGTGTGCTTGGAGGTTACTATTGCTTATTTCTTATGCACGAACTTTCATATATAACTTCTCCACATATCTCTGATATTTTACTCATGTTGTATTCTTTGTACAAGTGTTACTCAGTTTTGTTCTTCACTCTCATTGAGAAGAAAGTTCATTATATGAATGTTTTCTTTTAAAGGGTACTTTTTTTTAAATAAACTGAAGAAGTTGGGTTTTGTGCACCTTTCCGTGTTATTTACAATTCCAAAGTGTGATTTTTCAAAAGTGCTCAGTTGTGGCCTGACATATTGAAAAGGAAAAGCAAATGGAATGTGTGCAGTGCAAAACTGGTGTTAAACAAGTTTGGAAATGTCACATTCATGTTACTTCCAAGTTGTATATGTTGAGTGTACCATAAAAATATGCATATAAAAATATGCTGCATAAGCAGACTGTTGCTAGGTCTCACAGAAATGGTTCATGGTATTGACAGAGGAGAGGAAGAATGTTTTTTTTCTCTTCGGTGGCCATGTTGGCTCCATTTTGCAGTGCATGAGACATTATTTGTTTGCTCATCAGACCAACCATTTACAATATATAATTTTTTCTTTTCTGTAGCTGTTGTACTCAACTGTTTTGAAAGATTCAATCCTTTGGATGAATGGCAAACTAAAAATCTTCACTGTAGAGTGTAGAGTGCTTTGCAAAAATACGATGAGAAGGGAACATGAACTGTCAAAATACACAGACCAAAGTTTCTAAAAACCCTCTTATTTTTACAAGACAGTAAAAATTGTTGAATAGTGGAGACAGGGAAGAAAGAAATTTCTTTTGTCTAAACTTCATAAAAGATTATTCTGTCAAAAGGTTGTGGTGGCTTGCTCCCAGCATGAAATTTAAGATTCAGTGAGCTGCTCAGGTGACCAGTGCGCATACACTATGGCATAATTGTCCAAATAGAAACCACATAGAACTGACTTTCTCACTTTCCCAGTTTCAGATCAAAATCTTCATGAGTTTAAGATTAGGATTTTTTAGTCAAGTCAGTAAGTCTTGATTTAGTGGTTTGATAGGATACTGAATTTTGGGTATATAATCATAGTATTGGGAAACTTTGAGGTATATTCTAATTTTTTTGGGAATAACAGAAAACCAAAGGTTTTATTTCTCGGAATGGCATATAAATTCAGTGCTTAACTAAGGAAGGCATAAGTCTTATTTGTATTTATTTTTTAAATGTTTCAATATATAACTGCCTATTCTAAAAAGTTTCTTTCCATCTAAGGAAACGAAATAATATTAAAAGATATTAGAAAGTCTTTCCTATTTGTTTTTGGTACTTCCTTATGTTCTGTTTGCAATTACGTTCAATGCTCCCTACTACATATTATCTGTGCTTCCCTCAGAGAGCAGCTGATAATCTATCTCAGAACACAAAGCTCCAGCTGAGTGAAACTGAAGTCAGAAATATTCTGTAACTCTCTAAAGTCACAGTTTAGACATTTAAGATTAGTAGGCATTTCGAAAGTTTGGGTGCTTATCTTATCTGCCCAGCTAAAGAAACATTGGCAATAGCTGTATTCCCTGTTAATTGTGTTAAAGGCACAACCCAGCTCCTGCTGCTGTTGGGTCAAGACTTTGGGAGGCAAGTACTAAACTTTCTGCTTTGCAAGCAAGGGTGGATGTCATAGTGTCTGAAGATGCTCTGGACAGGAGCAACATGGGATCTAACTGGGTTCATGGCAATATGAATTTTTGTACCTGCTAATATGAATTTTTATAAATAGAGGACTTTATGAGAATTGACGTATTCTATAGAAACAGTATTTTCAAAACAATCAATGTAGTGTATTTTTGATCTGATATTTTAAGATAGTTTTGAAAAATTAAAATTTTTTGTGACATCAGATTTGGGGGTTTATGTTCTAGAAGGTAGTATGATGAATAGTTTTTCTTTTACTTCTTAATATTTGGGTTTATCATTTTACAATTTTAAAAAGTTTTGAAACTTTGGAAGATTTAGTGAAAAAATCCTGTTTGTGACGTTGGAGATGTTTTAAAAAACTAAAATGGACTATGAGGTTTTCTAATATTGGACCTTTAGCAAAGGTAACGTAGTAAAGTAAAACTGAATTTTAAAAATCACTTCAAGTTACAAAAAATATTTAATTTGAGTACTACAAAATGAATGTGCTTCAGTAATTTGGTTTTTTATGTTTTAATCAGCTCTTTTCCAACAGAACAGTTGATGGATCACATATTCATTCAAAATAGCTAAGTAAGGTCGAAATGAAAGGAAATACTAAATTTTGAGTGCTATTGTGAATGTGCTCTTTATGGTGAGTGCCTAGGCAGGAGAATAACTGCAGAACCCTGGCAGTAAATGAGGACAGGTTGCTATTCTTTGTGGAAGTGGTGGGTCAATGACATCCCAGGTGATGGTGGCTGAATTCAGACAGGTGTGATGGATCTGAAGAAACAGATGGAAGGCAAGGTTTTGGAAGTGTTTTCTGTATTTTCTGTGCCTTAGGACAGTAGTATGGAGTCCTGAAGGGTTGCTGTTAGTGCAGCTGTGGTTACTGTGAAGTATAGGCAGTGAAATACAAGAGTTGTGAGCAGAAGTGGAGTACAACCGTTCAGATGGAAGTCTGAAGTATTTGAAAGAATACTTGAATATAGGCTTATTCAGACAGTGCTCTAGATGCTTCAAGGATTTTCATATATATAACAATAGTATTTTTGAATCTCTTTCTTTATGTTCGGAATGGTTTTGGCCAGTTTAGCTGCAGTGATGCCTCTGTAGTATTCAGGGATGTCTTTGTCGGTCGAGTTTTCCATCTTTTCCTCTGTATTGGTGTTGGTCTGTGTAACTGTTTTCTTCTGTGGAGGTTAGAGTGTTCAGTCTAGAGCTGACCACAAAGTAAACCATCTCACATGGACAGGAAATCTTCTTAATAATTATTCTGCCCAAGTACATATTTAATTGAACAAATTATGTGCAACTACAGTAAACTATTGTGTTATAACTTACTAAGGTATAAAATTTATCTGTATTCTTCGTTTATTTTATGGCACTTTTTATTCATGCTGTTCTTTCAGAGGAGTATCTGACTGTTGTTGTAAACATAGTCTTTTTATTATTTGCGTTGTCTGGTTCCTGTTTTTGTGTTTTTTCGCTGAGTTGTTTTTCCTTTAATATAATTTTGAAAAAGCCAAAGTATTCTTTGTATGCTGGTGCTCTTATCTTCATTACTGCATTTTGGCTACTTTTCCAATAGTGCATGAAAGGTACAACTTGAAATGCTTTTCCAGTAGTTAGGTTTAGGGCATAATAACATAACTATAAGACCATGTAAACGGATACAAGTATAAAATCACAGCATTTAATTTTTGTACTGGTGGAAATTCTAACGGAAAAGGGATTTCATTTATAAAATTAAGCTATTTCCCTGTACACTTGAACCACAGAACCACTTCAATAGATTTGCCATACATGTTCAGTTTACAAAGCAATGAAAATACAGTTATATTAATTATAGTTTGATATATGCAGCATACTAGAAAGCCTTTACTGTACATTATGAAGGGCCTATATGTCAGCACTCTGAGGGGATGAGATGAAGTACAACACATGCTTCCCCTTGCCCTTTCACATGTTCTTTTTCCTTTTCTTCCTCCCCTTTATACCTCTATACAATTAAATTGCTGTTGCTCTGAGATTGAAAGTTCTAGGTAGTGCACACAATGTGTTGATTTTCCTCCATTTCCAAGGCAGAATATGACAGGTGAGGACCCTTAGTGTACGGCGGGAGAGATTCTGTCCCTCTTAGAAATGCAATATCCTGTGATAATTTATTTTTCCCTTGTAAAATGGTGCAGAAGCAAGCCGAAGATCTACTTTTATTGTGAGTAGGTCACATTCTGACACCCTAACTCTGGTCTCTGCACTCCTGCCCATGCAGAGTGGCAGGTAGAGTGCAGCTGCTGCACCTTGCAGAGCACAGGGAGCACATCAGACAAAACCCATGATTCAGATTGTAAAATTTTCTTATATATCCTCTTGCTTTGATGTAAGAACAGATTACTTCACACATTTTATGGAACAGATTTCTCCAGCATCTGTGCACGCCAAATAAGCAAGGAGGGTGGCAGAAGCATCATCACTGTGCCTATTTCCATGCTCTGGCTACATTTCTAATGGAAGTGAATACTGAGTAGTAGCTTCTTTCTATCATTTTGAATTAGATCTATAATCTCAGGAAAACTGAGCAGAGGTAAAGGATATTCCAGTCTGTCAGATGGCTGTGATTGTTGTGACCTACCCCATGCTCCTGTTCTCCCCCTCACTGGGCCTCTGAGGTATCAACACATGCTCCTTTTCCTGTCCATGCCCCATACCCTGTACCAATTCTGTGCCACTCCATTAGCTGTTGCCCTAAGCTGAAGGTGGAGAGTGGTTGCTTGGAATTTGCAGCTAGTCCAGGAATTTGTGTTGCCTGTACTTGATGTGGTCTTGATGTAGCCACGGAGGCCACAAGGTTGTACGTGGTTTGAAATGTTACAGCACAAAAATATGTTATAAATGCATCTATATATGCAGTTTGCTAAATGCTCTGGATCCCATTTCACGCAAGGGTTTTCTGTGTATACCATATGTCATTTCTGTCATGATTGCTAGAGAACTGCAATACGTAGATTGTACCTTCCTCCATGTAGTGCTAACACCAGACAGCACTAACTTTTAATTGTTTTCAAAGTATTTAGGACTTTTCATAGGCATGACTCTTAAAGTTGCAAAAAAGAGAAAACCTTTTATTTTACTCACTTGCCCAAGTAACCAAAGCTGTCAGTATGTGAACTGTACTTGTTTCTCTCTGAATATGCATGTACAATCTCCCTGAAAGAGACGATCAACCTTAACTTATGTTTCCAACCCCACTTTTAAATCACACTTTGCCGACCCATTCTTTTTGTTACATGTTATTTCTAAATCTATTGTAAATGTTGTCTATAGACTTGCAGAGAGAAATCCTTGCTCCTGGGGAATTAGTGGTAAAATTCCTGCTGACTTCCCTAAGGCAAGAATTTCCACCACAGGGTTTTGATATGATTTGGTAACAGATTTGCAGATTTAATTTATGCACTGCATTAAAATACTTTGTGTTAGATAAATATGTTGTTGGTGTAAAGCTGTGTTTAAAGTAATAGTTATGTGTCTTTGTTTTTACTTTTGGTCTTTTAGTTTCCAGCGTGTTGTCTTTTTTGGTTTTGTTTTATTGCTTTTTCTTTAATTTTGCTTACCAGAGCCAAAGCCTTAGTAGAAGAACAACGCCTTTTGTTCCTAGGGTTCAGGTAAAGACTTCGTCTGCCTGACAGAAACTAAAGTTGTGGGTTTTTCTTTTGTTTGTTATGGAAAATGCATAGTAGGAAAACGTTACATTATAGTCCGTTTTCCCATATTTTGAATGTGTTGCTTTAAACCATATTAACAACTTTCATGTCATCTTGTGAGCAGCTTGTAAAATTCTGCATGGGGGTTAAAATATTAAATAAAAATTTAAAGAGACAACTAGTCTTTGTTTGCTGTCTGCCCAATACTAAACTTGTACTGGTTTCAATAGTGATGATGGCTATGCATCCCACATACAAAATTTGTGTATTGTTTAAGCAATAAATAATTTTGTGCTTGAGTTTATTATATAAAGATGAATGTCTCTTTAAATCATTCATTATCATTACTTAACACATATTAATTGCATTTTCCACATAATAGTAGCACCATGAGTAGAAGATGGGCAAAAAATTTGTACCTTGTTTAAATAAACAAATTTCTTGTGTATGAAACTTGGTTCTTGCATTTTTAAGTACATCAAAATAACCAAAACTCTATTTGAATAAAAAATGAATTCTCCCATTGTCTTACTGAATTTATTAAGCTTTGATACTCTGTTTAGGTACAAGTTGTTTGCCTTTTTTTCATTAGGAAGCTCCTAAGGTACTATAGATTAATGCAAAAGTAGGTTTTACTAATATATTACAATGCTTATCTTGCTTTGCTGCATGTTTTTCATTTTCTTTTTGTAACTAGAATATTATCTGATTTTCTTAAAAAATATCTTTATGGAGATGTTAATCTTTTATGTGGCAGCTTTATAAATGTTTCTTTTGTTTGATCAATTGACCAAGATATAAAGAATGATCCAAGTGATCAGAAGGAGATGACTGAATTTCATTATGAAATGGAAAAGAGAACACAGTACATATACTTATAAAAAAATCCTAAATAAGATTGTAAATACGACATCAAATATTACTCATATTTGATAAAGTACATTTTTTTCGCAACATAGTATTCTCAAAAGTATTCCTTACAACTGCTTAAATATAAATTCAAAATTAAAAAATTCTAAAGAAAAAAGTTATTCTAAAATAATGTCTCGATTGTATGATTTAAAGTTAATATATTATGTGCTATTGACATAAATTGACTTTGTATGAAAAATTTAAAACATCCTTTAGCATGATTAAGAAAGTTGGATTCTGCTCATGATAATGAAATCAGAGGGGTACAATCACAAGTTGTTAAGTAGTTCATAGAGGTAAATATTATATATGACAAGTAGTTTTTTAATATTTATTTTCTTTTTATATATGTGCCAAATAAATTTAAAAATTATATGAGAGTTGATTGTTCAATTTAAAAAGGAAATATCTGCCTGAAACCTGCATGTTTCATGAAATACTGTAATGTAGAAATAACATGTAGTAGTTCCTTAATCACATTATATAAAATAAGGAAATAGACATAAAAACTGTCTGTTCTACTTAGACTAATATCCTCTATTGGGAAAAAAAAATTTCCTTGCTCAAATGATTATGGTAGTCATTTGAGAAAAGAAAAAAAGTGTCATGTTTGCTAGAAAATATCTAACAAGAGGGGAAAATGTTTTAGGCTTACTTGCTTACCCTCTGGATGGATTATTTTTTATGTTGTAGATAAGGATTTTCTTTAGCCCCAGTTTTTCCTCTACACAATCAGTGCCTGTTGAGTCCTTATGGACCTCTCTAACAGGTTTTTTTGCAGAGCCTAGTAACAGTCAAAGCTAAACATAAGGGTTTTGACAAGAGTTCCTGAAGAACTCAAAGTTATGACCTTGGCAAAATCTTTACAACTAGTCTGAAACAAAAAGTCATCCATCTGCCCACTTTTAGTAGTGACGGTAGATCGTTTAAAAAAGATTAATGTCAGATATATTTACCATGCAGGCTGCAGAAAGAAGAGGAATTCTCCAGTGGTCTTCAAACAAGGGTATTAGGAGTCGTCCAGCAGCAGTGCAGAACTCTGGTTACTCTTTTGGCATGACAAATCCACTAAATCAAAGCTCTGAGCTGCTGTTTACAGTTGTCAGGAAGTATAGATTTCATTGTGGGCTGTGGTAGAGCTGTGTCTGTAGAACTCCTTACAAGAATGAGGATCTCCAAACATTCTGTTTATACTCATTTTTTTCACGTCTCTCAACAGGAAATGCACATCTTTATTCTTGCTTGCATCTTCTTTACTTGTTAGTCTGAAACGGATCCTTTCTGGAAAAAGCTCCTCTCCCACACTTCCCTCCATGACATTCCATTCATCTTCTAGCTCATTGGATGATTTCGTAGAATCCTCATTATTTTATTCCAAAGAAAAACACTCTTTTTTTTTTTTCTTATCCAAAGCCCTTCTGAACTTCTACTAATTTTACAGTGCTTGTAGAAGTGCATCTTTATTTCCTGAACTTTTAGATTCAGTTTAGCATACCAGTAATTTTCTAACTTGCAGAGTGATGCTTTATGAATCTTTGTAGGGAAAAATCTGTTCTTAAATTTGTGTTTTCTATGCAGCATCTCTTGTTTACTTGGCAAAGCCTTCTTTTGAGCCAGAGTTGCCTCTGGCTTTTTTCTAACTTCAAAAATTTCAGCCATCCTTTTGGCTTTAATGCAGAACATCAATATATTTGATCATGTATGAAAATATACACAAGGTAAAACCAGTAAAAGGAAAAAAAAATCTAGATTAGGGCAGCCTAAATATTTCTATAATTTTCTGGCCTTTCTATCCTACAAGCTTTTCCATTTGACAGCCTTTTCTTGTAGTTGTTCAAGCATATCAGACAGCAGCTGAAGCAGAAAGCAATAGTAGTTTGACGTAGCAACCCTCAGTACTCAGAATTCTTTAGAGGTATGTTTAACAACATTCAAAACTTACCTCAGCTATGCCAAAGATATCACCACTTCAGGGCAGCTTCAGCATCTACATAAGGTTAAGTCCAATAAAATGATTATTGCAAGTATTTTTAAAAATAAACTGAGATTTTTTTTCAAACAACAGATCCTGCTGGTATTTCTCTTGTTTCAGAATAATGTGAGAAGGAAAAGTAGTATCTCATTTTTAAATAATAATAAACATAACAAACATCTATGTAGGTTATATGAAAAATTATAATGAGCAACAGAGAAAAAAAAATGCCTGGCCAGCTGTCTCTAAAAGCCGGCGATGTTTGAGTAGGTTGTGGTGGTAAAAATCAAGCTGTAGGGCAGATGGTCTCTCCCAGTGGTACAAGTTTTATCTCTTTTTCATGAGATTCATGAAGTAACCCTTATATAACAAAGAAAAAACTCTAACATAGGATTTAAAACTTCAGATATTCTCTGTTTCTAAATCTAAGTTATGACTAAAGATATGTTTTGCCTGTATGTGCTGTACATAAAACCACATTAGAATTGCATAGTTAAGCAAACAGTCAAACATTCTTGAGACAGGAGTATACAAACTGCAACAATTATATTATCTAGATTTTCTTAACTGATTCCCTTTTGCATATGTGTTAGAGTAGGGGTTCTCATACATGATTACTTCTTTTCTAGAACTCTGACCTCAGTCAGTGCTCTAAGATTTTTATTGAAGATGAGATCGAATAGAAAAAAGATGAAATTTATTAAACTGAATTTATGTCCTTAATTTATATAACTTATACTAACTTCAAGTAAGTTTGAGGTGCCTTGAGGAAGAGCTTTCACTTGTACAGTTGAAGAAAAGGTCTAGGTACCTCCATACCTGCAGTGAGTGATCAACCCAAATAAAAGACACCAAAGCCCATTAACTCTATTTGAAACTTAGGCTACTCCAGAATCACTCCAGAAGGTGAGTTGATTCTCTGGAGGGAAGAGCCTTCTACTGAGGCTACAGAGGACAAAACTTACCCATCCTGTGATTCTGTGAAACAGGAATACTAACTAGATATACTAGATACCTGCATTCTCACTTCTCAGAATGCAACACTAGCAGTCAGCTTTTATATATTGTTGTCTGTGTAGGAAGTTTATTCCAGAAACAGGACCTGTGCTGTTTAAATACTGTTTAGACTGAAGAGGTTGAATCAGTGTATGAAAAGATTGCCTTTATCAACAAGATATTCCACATCCCTTTCTTTGTAGTACGAAGTCTCATCTGAAGCTGAGGCACTGTTTGGCTGGATATAAGTGTGTGGTGTTATCAAAGCATGCTTAAGTTTAGCATAGCAGGTTCCAGACCTGACACCCCAAATGAGTATTGTTCTTGTATTAGACCACTGCTGGTTAAAAACCAGAAAGAATGAAACTGGGGTCAGATCTTCATCTCTGTTTCCCCCAATAATCTGAGTGCAGAAGAGTTCCTGTTTCCTGCACTCTGTATGGCAGTTATTCCTATGTGGAAGCCTGTCTCAAGGAGTGCAGCAGATGCAGCCCTCTGTGAATAACAGACCATCATACAATATCAGGATGCATTGAATTTAGCTGCCAGTTTGCCTGAATGTAGGTCACAGCAGAAGCTTAATAAAGCATTAAGTGCCTGTCTGGCTACTGAAGGAGCCCAGGGAAAGAAAGTATATGAGCATGTGTGTGGCTAATTAGTCTCCAGGACTTCAATGAGAAGCAGGAAGATCTTCAGAATGTACTCAGGTTGGAGCTCTTTCTAAGTGAATTTTAGGTGCCTATATCCTAAGTAATCTAGATAGATAAACTCCTACTCAAGAAGGATTTTTTTTACAGGTGTTAGCCTCCACATTAGCATCAGCCAGCATAACTTTTTCTGTAGTTTTTTATGTGTTGTTAGTTTAGTTTTCCTTTTCCTTCATTTAGATCAGGATCACTTTGTTGAAGTTTCTTAGATGTCCTAAGATTTTAAAAGTGTGTGTGTAAAAAATCTTGTTAGATTTTTGTTCATCCCAGTCTCTCTTTCAGCATATTTTGTGCCAGTTAGCGTGGCTAGTCCTTCTGTCGCCTCACACCACTTCTCTCATTCAGTCTCTTTTTGCCCCTCTGATAATCTCTGGTCCCTGACATTAGCGGTTCCATTCTTCCTGTGTTTCACCAAGAAGTATCCTGTATATTTTACTTTCACAGTAATTATAAGGAAGTTTTTTATTTTTCCCTTTTTCCTTCTTCTAATCCCATGAGGATGCAATCCCATTCTCCCCTCTATGGGCTTCTTTGACCATTCTCTCACAGTGTATACTGTTCTTCTCCTTTCATCCTAGTCAAATGACTGCTTGGTTTACAAGTACCTGTGCTGTGTGTTGGAGTGCTAGCAGTGTGAATACAGGATAGAAAGCTTTTTGGTCTTAATTCTGACTCTTGACTTCTCCTGTAACAAGCCGAATTAAAGGGAATTACAGGGAAAATATGCCCATTAGGCACAAGTTTTTCCAATAATTTTTTTCAGAACATCAAGAGAAAAGTAGAAGGTATAAGTCAATGCAAATTTTGAGCTCTTCCTCCAAACTACAGTTGTTAAAGCATCTCAAGGAAGTGGTGTCAGATGATTTGAGTTTCTGCTTAAGTAATTTTCTAAATATTTTGACTGAAGTTTTCCTGTAAAAATTCAGTCTGAAACAAATATAGTGAAGAAATATTTAGCTTGAATATGAACACATCATTCTGGTTGTATTTTTGGTGCCTATATCTAGATGATTTCACATTCATCAGTCACAGTTTGTGATAGTGTCTGTATCACAAATATATTGCATTCTCCTTAAGCAAGCATAATTTTACCAAAAAACCAAACTAAGAATATTGTCTTCAGTGCTATTCCCCTTGGGATGTGGGATTAGCAAGTCTATGTTTTGCTTGAGGACTCCCAAGAAAGCCTGCGGGTAGATACATTTAATGTCAAAGAACATTTAAGTTGACTTGCACTTCAGAGATCATTAAAGCTGTACTGTTGGTACAAAGCTTTCTGCTTTTGATCTGTAGCTGGATGGAGATAGCTAGAAGTCCAGATAATTCTCAGTGTAGAAAAAATACTGTCAAAGCCTCTGGCTTGCAAGAATGTAGGAACAGCATCTAAAATTCACACACAGATGAGTAGCCACAGAGCACTTTAACTATTAGTACCAGAAACCTATAAAATCTGTAGCAGGGCCAATGACGGGATAACACAGGACAAGTATCCCAATTTTAATATCCATTCAAACACTTGGTTGGTGTGGAACAGGAGCTACAGGAACTGCAAGATCTGAAGCAGTGGAGAAGGAAAAAGTACACTGCCACCAATACTTAAGTTGGAGTGTCTTAGTGTAATCTCACTTAGTGAAGTATTAAGAGTGGCAGAGAGCTAAATCAGCCTCTTCTTTATGGGTTAAAAGTCTTGAGAATTACATCAAGACCTTTGTTTAAGAGACTGAAATGTTGAAGATAAGGAGCTATGATGGCGAATGAAAACCCTGTGTGAAATTATGTGAGATGGTTTCTACAGAAAGTGCACCTTCTCCTGTTTGTGTCTACCTTAGCTGGGGTACATTCATGCCTAAAGGTGTATTGCCTGGTGTGCTGGCAGGGCATTATCCACTCTGATTCCCTTAAGTTCAGGCAGGGTCACTGTTTTCTTTAAATGTCCTAGTTTGTCCCATCTCGGGCAAAGACCTCATGAAGAGAGCCTCCTCAGTAACCTGTAGTTAGTAATACTGCAGTGTTACCACCATGTAATGGCTCCCTGGCTATTTGAAAGGCTTTGTTTTGTCCTAACTGCCCCCTTTCCCCCTTCTGCAGTGACTGCTCTAAAGTAGGTATATCCCTTTCTTGGCTGATGTGTTTGCAGTCATAGAATTCAAAGTGAAATAGCTAAATAGCAGCTTGTAATGACTGTAGTGCAAAAGGATAGCAAATCAAGCCTTAGATTGGTTACTAATAATTCTAGAAATGAATAATAGTGGTTTTTACCTTGTTACTGAGTTGGACTATAAAGAGGGTTGGACCACGAAGAAGGTTGGACTACTGAGCCTTCCTCTCTTAGTATTTCTGGAGGGCTTATACGATTTCAGAAAAAGTGTATATATGTTGAAAAGCCTTTAGTGATATGAAATATTTGTGGGTTTATCCCATAGTTTCATTAGCTCAACAGGACATGAAAAACTAATTAATTCATTGTGCATAAACTCCTCAGAAATGTGTATATATGAATACCATACATTAGTAATGCAAGTAATACAGTACGAAGGAGAATAAACCTAACCAGAGAACCATGTGAAAAACAATTAGTGTGAAGTAAGCTACTTATTATACAGGGTTTTAAAAAAAGAGTAAATCCTGGTACATACTGAAGCTATTACAATATTATCTTACTTTTATTCTTTGTTATAAATGCAAAGTAGAATATAATATTTTCTGTTTAGGTAACCAATATAAATAGAAGCTTATGAGCAAAATTATTTTTAAGGATTAATATACTACTTCCTTGTAGAAATGAATTCACTAATTAATATTTTCTCCCTACAGATAAAACTGTGGTATGACAAGGTTGGTCATCAGTTGATAGTGACCATACTGGGAGCAAAGGATCTTCCTTCAAGGGAAGATGGGAGGCCAAGGAATCCTTATGTAAAAATTTATTTTCTTCCAGACAGAAGGTAGGATGAATGCAAGGACAAGGAGTTTTTGAATAATTTTGATACTCAAGTGACATGCACAGCTGAGTTTATACTTACATGGAAAAAAGCTTACAGTTTTGAGTTCTTGTGTAGAATATGCTATGTAACAGCAAGATGTCTTTGAACACTAAGCGCAAACTTGCTTTCCCTGGTTATATTACAAAATACTGAATAGACAAGGAAAGGAAAGGTAAAACCTTCTTTGCATGGGGATCTGTTATTTGCAAAGAATGTTGTTAGTGTTTTATAATGCCTTTATTTCCTATGACTGTTATTCTTCTCTAGAGCAAAGAAAATGCTACAGAATTGGATTCATAATTATGGAATAATATATGGATCCATAATTTATGGATCCAATAATTATGGACTGATGAGTCCAGCCATTAGTTTTTCCCCACCTTTATACAATAAAGCAGTAGCAACAGGTTCGGCACCTGAGACCCACAGATTTCTTATCACAGTATAAGTGAGTAGAGGCTGAAGGGATCTCAACTGAGATTTCCCATTTGGACTGTGAAAACTTCCTCTAAAGCACAGAACTCATATTAATCTGGGTGGTACACTTAGGGAAAATTAAACTCTAGTAAAACCCTTATTCCAGAATGCCTTCTTCACTTCTTAGTCCATGATTTTCTGCATTTTAATTTAGGTGTTGGGAAGAACAGCAAAAGAGATAATGTGTTATCCAGTTGATTTTTTAAATTGATTTTTTCCTCAGATTGTGTCAGTAGGGGAACACGTTTAGCTTTAATTTACAATGTATCAACCAAATAATTCGAAGCTTTCATGTCACTCAAAATAACACAAATAGATCAGTGGATTACTGAATCTGTAGAATGGGATGTAACTTGTATTCTTACTTCCTTTGCTTTTCCTAATAGCTAAACTGGGAAGATGCTAACTATCTCCAGTATGATTTGACTTCAGCAGGAATTAAAGCAATTTAGTATTTTGGAAGACATTGCTTTTCCACTTTCATTATATACCATATGTGGACATGCAAATTTTCTGCGACTACCTAATTTGCTGTGTCATTGATGATTAAAAGGTTTTGGATAGATTTTCTTGGGCTCACCAGTATTTGAACTGTTGATTTAGATCTCTAGTTTATTCAAAGTGTTGTAGTGTGTTTGTAGCTGCTGAAGCTGTGCTAAACTGAGAATCAGATCTGCTTAAATTATCTTGCCTGCTTTTTCAAGATTAGTAAGTTATTAATAGGCTAACTAAAGTGTCTGTGTTCACAATGTTTTACAATGTAAATTGTGATAACTAGAAATGCATTGACATTAAATTTTATTAATCTATAATAGTTTTTCCCATTTATGGGAAGTATTCAGAATTTTTCCTTAATTTTTTTATGTGTTTATGATCAGAAATTTATCTTATAGAATAGTGGGGTTTTTTCTGATGTGGAAATTAATTTTGCTTTCCTTATATTTATAAGCTAAGTAAGCAACAGTATATTTCTTGTGTAGTAGAAAGAAACATGCTAGAGGTAAAATACGCTTCAGCAAGTCAAGCATTTTATTAGATGAAGATGAATTCTCTTTGATTAAAGAAATTAAATTGAAAAATGTTGTACAATGTAAATGATTTCGGTTCACAAGGGTAAACAAACTTTTGGTATCCTAGAAATTATTTTTCTAACAGCGTGTCTAAAAATATTATTTCTTATTTTGATCCAGCTTCCAAGTAACAGTTCAGAAATACAATTACTTTATTACAGTTGCAAGTACTAATGAATGGACTGTATCTGCACTGCCTATTAAAAAATACTCATAAATTAGTATGGCAGCTGCATTATGCAGCAATCAGCAGGTTTAAAATAAGCATTGTTATGAGGATTCATGTCAGTGTTCTCAGTAGGAGAAGTGTGGGTGTTTTCCAGAAAAAATTGTTTCAATCAGAAAATATTAATTCTTTCAAATAGAAATATTCTGCAAAAGACATTGCTTTCAACAACACCCTGGAGCCAGAGCCAAGGCTGCCAGGGTAGCCTTGCATGGAAACCTCACCTTCTAGTGGAGGTCCACCCTCAACCTGGGTGGTTCATTTGAGTGACCAAAGGATTTGGGAAGCTGTCTTGAGAACGCTGTTTTTTCCAGTGTTGCTGGAAAAGAACATGTAACTCATTTTTTGGGCTTCTGGTTTCCCAGGTGGATGTGGAGCCCTTAGCCAGGAAAACTCTGTGCTGCCCCCAGCACCCTGACCATTCCTTCATGTGGGCCAGCTGCTCCTTCCTGCTCTGCAGCTGGAGTCAGCCGCTGTAGGACTGGAAGCCTGAGTGAACCAGCTGGCTCATTTTTCTGAAATGCAGGTGTTTGCTATGCCTGGTGCTGTCTGTAGAGATGTTCTACTGTCAGACTGTGCCTTGTGGAAATCCCATCCATGGAAGCACATTTTGCTTTATAAAATGCTGTTTCCAAAATAAAAGAAAATACACCCAAAATCATATTAAAACATTTCTGGTTTTTGGGCAACATCTTAAAACTGGAATTGGCACATAAACTTGAAATCACCTAACCTTGGTTTTTAATATGAACTTATGAATTACCCTCAATATAGCCACTGACTTTTATAATAAAGGAAAATTCCTGATGCATAGTACCCATGATCCTACAAACTGAACTGCTGATTTAAGATTTCCTATTTTCCATTATATACTTAATACAGTATAATGGTGTTTTGAACGTATTTAATATTTAACTTTTTTTTCAGTGATAAAAATAAAAGAAGAACAAAAACAGTAAAGAAAACTTTGGAACCTAAGTGGAATCAGACATTTATTTATTCTCCAGTTCATCGGAGAGAGTTTAGAGAACGAATGTTAGAAATCACTCTTTGGGACCAAGCACGAGTTCGAGAGGAAGAAAGTGAATTTTTAGGAGAGGTATACAAGTATTGGTAGTTACTATAGAAATGCAGTTGCTCACATACTCATGTATAGATGCAGTATTTTTGAAAAAAATTGCTAACTATGCAAAGCAAAATTGTTTTTAATTGTTTTATTTTTTCTTTCACTTAGTAGTAAACAAATAGTGATCTTGCACATATCGCATAATCCTGATATGAGATTCTTTCTGTGTTTTTTAGTAAGAGCATGAATGTGGTTTCTCAATTTCTAATTGTTCATTAAAATCCATATTATCCATAGTTGTATTTTATCAAAACTTTGTAATGTTGCTCATTAACTTGAGATATTTGAATGCTGTAAAAGCTCTCATAAGGTAATAAAGGTTTTGTGAAAGATTTTTTTTGTATATTTAATGTTTTAAAAGTCATAGGAGATTCTTTCATATTAAAGCATGGTTTTATATAACTTCAGACAAAGTCCTTAGCAAAAAGAGACTAATAGAATAAAATTTATGAATATATCTATTTTAAAATATTCTGTCACATAATGCTTTCCTACTTTTAACCATTCTTTCTTTTTTAGATTCTTATTGAGTTAGAGACAGCATTACTAGATGATGAACCTCACTGGTACAAACTTCAAACACATGATGTCTCCTCATTGCCACTTCCCCATCCCTCACCATATTTGCCACGCAGACAACTCCATGGCGAGAGTCCCACACGGAGGTTACAAAGTAGGTTATTAGTTCTGCACACTGTGTATCGTTCATTTCAACTAATGCATAATAAAATATATTAAATTCTTGCAAATTGAAAGCTGACAGATTTTTTATGTTAATTTGTAGCTGTTAGGAATTAGGTCATTTGTGATTACTGATGAGAGTCTGACATGCTAGAAATGGTATCAACCACTGTGCATAACAATTTTTTTCTTAGGAGACAACTCAATTCAGATCTTCAGCTTAAGTAAATTGCCTTGGTTTTTGCAATGTGCTCTTTTTATCATGAAGCCCTATCTTTTATTTTATGTTCATAATTTCATTGTTTAAGCAAAAGTGAATGTGCAGGACCTCTCTCTTTAGCTCATACTTCTTAAAGCAACCTGTACGTAACATCATATGTAGATAAATTAATACCATGGCCTGTTGCCTTGCTTTGATACTATTTTATGTGCTTAAATTCACAAATGGAATTTCTCTAAAAATTCTACTTTGTAGAGTTTGTTATACCAAATCCATAGTAGTTTGATGTTATCAGTAGATGTTTTGAAAATACAGTATATCAACTATGGTAATAAAAATAGATACATAAGAATAAGACAGTAAAGGGGGAAAATCTGGTTCTTTAATACTTCACAGTTTCTCTAGTTTAACTGTTCAGTACTGCCAGTGATGTAAAGCTCTTCTTCACTTAATAAACTTTATAAAATACCAGTTGGCAGTTACATAAAAAAACACAACGAAAAAAATCAACCAACCAAATTAATAAAACCCCCAAAACCCAAAAGGCCCACCACAAAAAAACAACAAAACCAAAACCCCAAAACGAACAAAACCCCCCCCCCAACTACACAAAAGAACTTCAACAACCCAAAGCCAATTTCTAAGATTTACTCGGAGTTTCTTTGAGTCAATGGATGTGAGTGTGTGTGCATATGTTTCACACAAGCTCACAGAAATCTGCAAATTAGCAAAAAAGCTTGGATATTTCATACCTTCTATGTAGAGTCTTTATTAAATAACATTGTATACGTGTGTTTCAAGCAGTTGATCTGTTTGTCTTCTGTGCACTTGATGGTGAGAAAGATTAAAATGCTCCATATCATAATATTCTGAGATAGACACACTATCAGAGACTTACACTGCATAGCCTTGAAGTTATAAGATTAAACTTATCCATAAAAGGACAAAAGGAGTGATAGTTAAAAAGTAAGGAGTTCTATTGCAATTCAGTCATCTTCACTCTTCTCGTATGCCATGACTGTTATTTAACTAAAGTTTTAAAATTATTTTTCTTGTGTGGTTTATGCCATCTTTTAACACATTTTAAGAAGTTAAAATTCCATGTACAACTATTTTCACAGACCAGTTGGACTCTCTGTATGCCAACTTAGTGAAATTCTGGTTTTCAGGAAATATTCAGTCCTGCAAACAAACCATGTTTGTCTATCAGAATTTCTGTCTATGCAATAAATCACTGCCCTTAAGAATGAGTTAACACTTTATTTTTTAACATATTTTAGTGATGTTTGAGTAAAGATCTGTTGAATGATATTGACTCAAAATTTGAAAGACATTCAGCATTTTTTATATAGTAATAACACTATGTATTAATTAGTAATAAAAAATAATAATACTAATACTGTGTTCAACTGAACAATTTCATATGCTTGTCTGTAGATATAGAGGAAAAGACTTAGCAAAACTTCTTGTTGGGTGAAATACTAAGATTTGGTAGATAAGTCCTGCTTTTCAGTGAAGATGGTTTAGCCTGACTCTTCCCAGAGCACTAGTTTTTTACCCTCAGGTTTTAAAATCTTCAACCAAATAAGCAGTTTCAGATGTTGACTATTATTGCTGGAGAATGCACATACTCCTACACTAAATTATCCTATTTCCATTTGTATGGAAATAGGAATCCCATAAAGAAGGATTTTCTTTAGTGGCCTAAGAATATATTCATGTCTTGAACCCTTGTGTATCATAAATAATTTTCAGTTTAAACAGACAGTTTTAAATGTACAGAAAAAGGTCTCCTGGATTAAAATCCTTGCTTTCTGGGGTCTGAAAAGGTATACAATAGGAAATTTAGCATCTGATCCGAGTTCGGCTGTGGCAGAAGAATCCATTTAGCAATGAAAAAATACAGTATTTTTTTATTGCTGTCACACCTCTGAAATGGAAATAGAAGTACTTCTTGGTGTCCAAAGAGGCCAGGCAATATCCTACTGAGAGATCCAGTACTCAATTGGACAAGTCTGTAAACAATGAGGTGTAAGTTGGCCAAGCCTGAAACAGGCATTGCACCAGATGGCCTCCAAAAAAGATCTTCACAATCTAAAGGTCATCACCAAGGGACTGGTGAAGGGCAGACATCATGTCTTAAGACTGTTTGCCTTCACTGAGTAAAATATTTATACTATATTAATAGCATATAGAAGTCTGGGGTTTTTACTTTTTTTTTTTTTGAGGGTTCAAAAGAGTATGAAGTCAAACTTTAATATATTAGTTTCTTGTGTCTGAAGATGTTTTTGTATCTTTCAATAACATTCTTGTATACGATGAAACGGAAGATGTTATCCAGCGGCACAATATGACAATGTGAAAAAACTCTCTAGAATGAAGACAAGGCATGTCTAGCAAGTTCATCTGTGTTTTTCAAAGCACTCCGTAGAACATGTACTGGGCTGTTATAAAGCAGGCTGATTTCAATTATTGGGGCAGCAAAATCTGAGCAGTTCAGTCCTCCTACCTTTTGTTCATTTCTGTGATGCCTCTATGTATAGAATTATTGAGTACAATATGAAAGACTTTATTGAATACCCCCAAAAATTGATAGTGTGAGAAATGACAGAAGAGATATTTTGAATTACAAGGTTGTTTGTTGTTTGTATAAATACACATTACACATCTAAGCTTTTTTATCTTTATGATTGCCAAGTAGGGATAAACACATATATTTGAAGACAATACTTCAATGTTACTCTTTAAAGGTAGTTTAATAGAACCACCTACACTTACCACTTCTATTCTCTTTTTAATATCACTGGATTGCAGTGTTCCTGAAGAAGATCAGACTGTCAGCCCAGAAGAGTGAAGTTGTATTTACAGACTGCCAGTAGCAAAGAGCAAGCTTCCCACAGAGCCCCATATGCCATTTTTTTAGGAACCAGCTTTCAGAGACAGCAGCTTAGTTTCTACATATATTTATCTCTCAATATCTTTGTGTGGGCAGTGTGTTGTGTTACAGACTGATCTAAGTCAGCTGTCCACCTTCTCTTTCCTCTGATCCATACATTCCTTTAAGTTCCTAGTGACAAAGAATCATTGCCATGCTTTCTCCTTTGTGTTTTTTGACAGACATCTACTTAGAAACTGGAACTAATATAGAACATAGGATTATGACTTACTAGCTCTTTCAGCTAATTATGTCTCAGATTTTCATAACCTGATCCAATGAGTATATTTTAAGTGTGTTCTAATGTGAGGTAAACAAGTAGGTCTATTTTATTTATTATGCTCAACTTTTGAAGTGAATTTTTAAAATTTCCTCATTTTCTCTAACATTTACCATAAAATCAGCCATACACCAAGAATTCCAGACAACATTAACTAGAGTTACAGCCAAACTGAAGTTCTTTTTATACTGCCTCTGAAAAAAGATTGTAACCAGAAAATTAAAAATAATTTTAGAGAATATTTAGAAATTCCCTAAATGTTCAGGGAGTATATTCAACCCTTTTTTGGTAGGTTATTTTTCCATCTCACATTAGCTAAGAATCTTATTAGAGAATACATACAAAATTGAATGTGCTTTGGATGCTGTGTTCATAGTTATTAGGACCACTGGTGTGGAAGTTACTGTTAGTATTTCTATTTGCTGAGAACTGATACAGAAATCAAGCAAGGTTGATACCACGGGATGGCATATCAAAAATTACTTCCTCTCCATGAGCCCAGAATATAGAGATAGAAATCAAATTGAATATGAGGCATTCTTAGTCCATCTTTTACAGTTATATCCATGTAATGTGAGCATTTGTGCAGTGTGAGCTGATATTGTTGAACTGAGAAAGAATATGGGGTTATTGTTTATTATGGAGAACAACAATTTTTTTAGTTTTATGTTGATACTGAATTTGTTGTAGAAGTAGATTTTGTTTTACTCCAAGTATTTTAAGACTTTCCCAATTACTCAGGATTGAAAAGCAACTGACACGAGTTTTCTAAATCAGATTCTATAGCTTTAAAGAAAAGCTGTCTGAATTATTGATCTGCAGCCCAGAGTGTGCAATGTAGAATGTAGGTAACAGCTGTGTGCTCAAACGAGAAGAAATGTGAATATAGCAGTAAACCCAGACATTTTCAGGCCTCTTGTTGCAGCATAGGTCTGTACAGCAGCTGAAGGAGAGTTTTTAAATACCACGAGAATTCAAAATATGATATCAAAAATAAAAAATTTACATTTTAGGCATCCCCAGTAAGGGAAAAGTAATAAATCTATGGGAGATAAACTCTGCTGAGAACAAGATCTCATATATTTTAGAAATTAGTGTTTGAAAATAAACATGTAGGAGTCCAAAATGTTTTTTTTTTTCAGATCTGAAGACCAGAAAAATAAGTCTGAGTGAAAATAAATGTAAATAATCAGACTTTGAAGTTGTTTTCTTGTAAAGGGAATTTGACTTTCATTACTTTTAGAATTAAATTCATCAGTGACTACATTCACTGAGTTTCATGATTCTCCAGGCACATAAAAACTCTGGAGGGAAAGAAATTACAGTAATGGGTATTTAAACTCTGGGGGTAAAATTTGAGTATATATGTTATAAAAAAATTTGCATATAGTGTGAAGAAAGCTATAGATAACATCTGTTTTTCAAATTTTATTCATTTTTTTGGATGGAAATTAAGAAAATCTATAATGCATAAACAAAGTGTTTCGAGTAGCGTGAAAAGTTTTTTCATCTTTTCAGCTTTGCTCTTTGTACGTTTTTCCATCAGACTCTATTTTCTGGGGCAGTGCTGAGACCTTAACATGACAAAAATCATTAAATCTGACCAGAAAAAAACAAAATTGATAGACTGAATCACTGAATTAAAAAATAAAGAATCCCATTACTTAGTAATTTTTGAAAAACAGTTTTAGATGGGCTTGTCATTGCTGGGTGATGATGATTTTGTTTTAATGTTCTGTGGCTCTACCACCATATCAAGGAGGAATTTCATAACTGTTAATTTAATCCCTCTCTTCCATTATTTAAATGGTAAAGTTGTCAAGTCTATATTGTAGAACATCAAGATACACTTTTCCTAGTACCAAAATCATTAAAGTTTAACAATAATTAATTACAAATGTATCTGAAACTTTAACCTGTGAAATATGAGCCCCTGTGAAATGATGGCCAATCTTCTTCCACTGAAAGTTATTTCCTTCCTTGGAGCTCTGTAGAGGCTCATTTTACTGCAGAATCAGGACCTTGCTGTGTCAGCAATTTCCTTTTAGTTTGTTGTGAGTGTGGTAAGTCAGCATGATAATTTTAAATGAATGTCACTGAACCTTACTTGAGAAAATTATAATAATGCTGTTCACTATTAGGTAAGTGAATTGTACTTAATAGAAATATGCATCAGTGACTTTTTTTCCAAATTATAATATGGAGAATTTTATGGTCAGTGGCACAGGCCATGATTAATTTATTACAGGAATTTTACCCTAGAGAGCAAGAATGACAATTATTTTTCGCTTTTATGCTTCTTCCTTAGTTTTTGTCTTTCTTTTAATGGAACACAGGCCTTGGGCATGTCATCTTTGTTAGCATGCAATGATATTTTGTTCACAGAATATGGATATATATATATCAGTATTGTATTTATTGTACACTTATTATTTATTATATTTCATTGTACATCTATGGTTTATTAAATACTTTATTAAAAGGTATTTAACATGATACAGGGATGTCTAAAAAGGCCTTAAACTTTCAAAATATTTTTCTTTTTCTAAAAGAAAACTCATTTAGGCTAAATGAAAGAAACTCATTTAGGATATTAATTTATTAAATTGTAATTAAACTACAAAAATACGTCAAAACCTGTTTGAAGATGTTTAAGGGAATTACATAGTTTCTCTGGTTACTTACTTCATACAATAATGTTATTAAATTGCTCTTCTGCCGTGTAATGAAGTTTTCAGATGGTTTTGATACTATTCTGACTTCTTCGTTTCTGTGCTGTGACCATATAGCTTTCTTAGTCCTCAATTCCATTATAATCTCACTAGTTTTATATTCTCATCCTCTTCAAGAAGCTCTAACATTTTAAAGATCTATCCAGCAGTTAAATTCAGAAAGCCCATAATTTTTAACTATATGAGTAATTTCCAGACTATGTTAATCGATTTTTTTTGTGGGCGTGTGGCACGCTTCCACCTTCGGTGCTCGGGTAACACCTGGTCTTGTCAGGATAAACTAGGCAAAGTCTCTAAACTCCATTTTTCATAAATTTGTAGCCAAATACTTGTCATTTTTAAATGTTATAGCCATTATTAGCATTTTTAAAGTTATAACCAGAAGAGGTTAGTACTAAGGAATACAAATACTAGAGAAGTTACACAATAAATCACATCTAAAAGCTTGCAAATTTTGCTGAAAAAATCCCCTATCATTCACTTTTAAATCATATTGCCTAATGGAATTCTGGGTCTGGGACATAAAAATATATTAAATTTATCAAGAAACCAAAGTTGAAAATATAGAGATCTAGAAATCTTAAGTAGTAGATGGTTTAGTGATATGATCCACATAAAATAGGTAGTACCCGGATATCAGAAATGTGTGACTTGCCAGAAGGTACTTAGTCATCCAGTAAATCCATTAGCAGCACCATTTGGCAAGAAATTGAAATTTTCATTTTTTCTCTAACACTGTCGTATCATATAATCTGAGGTGCATAATTTACTTACAGACTGTCACTCTTTTCTATTTAATATGATGTCTGTGAGCTTTTCAACTATAAGGAATAAAAATATTCTTAAAATCTTGCTAATGGCAAGGTATTATTAATGTTATTCTGGCTTCCTGGCTGCTTTGTATTATGACATCTTATGGAAGTAATACTTTCAAAATCTGAAAATGCCATTAACATTTCGTGTTTCCAGAATTGCCCAGATATTCACATACTATTATTTTGTTCAGTTTAGAAAAATTGGTATGATTGTATAGGAGGCTAAAATACATAAACCAGTCGGACTTAAGGAATGCATACAGTAAATCAGGTATTGCAAGTGTTTAGTTGTTGAGCTCATGTCAGGATTCTTGAATTTGATGGTAATAACAGTATGTAATTAAGGTTCTCATACATGTACATATTTACCAAATCAAGACCTAGCTGGAGGGAGAAGATTGAATGGCATATCACATCTGAGTCTATTAAATTTAAAGTAGGATTCAAAACTACATCTTGGGAAAGTTCTGCTAATGCTGCAGTGCCACCAGAAGTGTGCAATATTTTTAAGGGTAGCAGCTTATTTTATGCTTAGTTGAATATACATTTTGCCCTAAAAAGTGAAACACTTACAGTAGAAGTGTGCAATTGTATTTCAGAATTGGAAATTACTGAAATTGCTCTTCTGTGGCTATTGTGTATAACTGTTGATCCAGAAATGATTGGCATTTTTGGGTTTAATTTCTCATAGCTGCTTGAGTTTTATTATTTTGAAGGAGCGTGGCCCACATTATCAAATTCTTGCATCTCTGGCAGCAATTATAACAAAGTTTAAGGTTCTAATCATCCCTGTTACATGTGTTGATTCATGTATTTTTCCCTGACACTACTTCATTTCAATATTTGTTTTCCAGATAAAGGCTTATATTCATATAATTCAGGTAAATTTTCAGCATGCCAGAAATGCTTATTGCTTCTGTATCCGTGCGAAATTTAATTTGGTATTTTCTTGGTGTGCTTTTGCTACCTATTCTGCAGATGCTAAATTGCATAAAAGTTCTTTGGCTTTTCTTGTCTGCTTTTCAGTAAAAAGTTTTTTGTTGGCTTTCTTTCTCTATTTTTAACATCTCAGTATAGTTATTGGAGCAATATTGTAACACCATAGTTGCTTTGCTTGCCTTTATTTTAGGTAGAGCTATGGTAGGAAAACTGTAGTGAGCTTTCTTAACTGTACTGGAAAAATGTTATTTTACTTAAATCATATTAAAAGGAATGCCATTTTATTACAGCTGTTTGAGAACTAGTGTAAGTATTTTTAGAATACAGAAAAGGGGTAAGTGAAGTACTGGCAAAATCAGTATTTACACTGATACACATTTTTACAGTTTCTGGATTTAAATCCCCCATTACAAATCCAGCTATATAGGAGGAATTTGCCTTAATTAAATATAAGTAAATTAATAACATACGGTTTTTACAAACTTAAATTTCATAGTGCATTTCATTTGGGACTTTTTGCAGTTTCTGCAGTTTTAATTATTGGAATCTCTTTGAGAATTAGTTCAACTAATTATCTTTTACTTATGTTTAAAAAATGAAACACACATTGTTATGAAAATAGATCCATACCATGGTGGAGAGAAACAAAACCCCCTTAGAGTAGAACTTTCTCGAGAGTAGTACTAATAAAATCCAATTTCCATTACATCTAACATCAGTCTCCCATGTTTCTTCTACTCCTTTCTCTCCTGAAATAATCCCGCATTCTTCTCATGTTTTATGATATCTTTGCATGGGGAGAGACCAAGTCTGTTGCAGCATCTCTGGACTTGCACACATGTGGATTAGACACAAATTTTAGCTTGATCAAGTTTCTTTTTAATTAAGGACTTCCACGTTGTATATCTCCCTTCTATCCAGAAGCTGTATCTCTCTCCTCTGTCTCTCTCTCCTATCCTATTCTAACCATTTTCAAAGATCTGGAGGAACTTAATAGAATTTGATATTTATAGTCCTCTGTCAGTGTAGATGAAATTGGTTGAAAACCTCTAAACCCCCACTATTATGTGCAGGACGATAAAGTGACAGATTGACATGAAGACAGCAGGACTGCATGAGAAATTAGCTCACTCTAAGAACCCTTGGGCACAGGCTGGATGAATATCAGAGAGCAAATTCTTAAAACAGTTGTTATGAGAATGTTTTGGGGTCGCTTATGTGTTGGCTTTGAACATAGAAGAAATACAGGCAATGTTAAGTGACTTTAAGTGGTTCTGAAGGCCTTCTGTGAGCTCCAGGGAAGGAACTACAAGCATGCTTCGCTACCCTTTGTTCCCCCAAGGAGTCCACAAAACCTTGTAAAAGCTTCCTGAATTGTAAGAGACAGGACTGGGAGCTTGGTCTGCATTCTTTTTCTTTTTTTTTTTTTCTCCACAAGAGAAACACAATTCCTGTGCCATAAATGTGGCGGTTCCTTCTGTATTTAGGCTGACTCGCACTAATTTTATTTCTCATTCTATCCCCTGTCCTAGTTCATTTTGGTAACTATGTTGGTTGGTCATATGGACTTTAGTAGAGCTTTGAACCTCTGTGTTAGTCTTCTCTTGAGGTCCATCAGAAATGTCTGTGGGGAATATATGAAGCGCAGAAGATATTTTTTATTATTTCATCTGTATATTAATAATAGAGTGAAGAAAAGCTGTGTGCCAACTTGAGTTGTCATGTGGAAGGCAGAAGGTTTTTTGGAACCCTTCACACATTTTGGTTGCTTTGTAAGAAAACATTTGTTTGCATATTTTTTCATTCGTTTTGGAGAGTTCCAATTACTTAGAATGTTGTTATGAAGAGAAATGGGATTCTGGTGAAAAAGAATAGAATAGAATAGAATAGAATAGAATAGAACAGAATATTTCAGTTGGAAGGGCCTAAACAATCATCTAGTCCAGCAGCCCAACCTTTAAATGCTGACCAAAAGTTAAAGCATGTTATTAAATGCATTGTCTGAATTCCTATTAAACATTGACAGGCTTGGGAAAACCAAAGAATATTCTGTAAACATTTTTTCAGTTGTTTCCATTTTACTTTTATTTCGAAGTTGGTAAAGCTTTCCATGGTCACCAACACTGCACCCCATGAAAAGTTTAGAAAAAAATAACTGTTTCATTTATGAAATTGAATGAAACACCTCATTTTTTCTTTATGTTATTTCATCCATGAGGATGAAAGATGGAAATGTTTTTATACTAAGAAACTACCATATTATAAATTCCTTTTCTGCTTAATAGAAAGCAAAAATGCACATAATAAAAAAATAAATAAAAATACTTGCTAAATGGAAATTGAAAATAATGATCCTTATGGTTTTTAAGTGACGGGTTTTTTCCCCCAGCCCTGCAATGGAAGCTACACTGCAAGTGCTCTGAACTTCCATTTCTGCTGTGTACCTGTTCTCACAGAGTTGGTGTGCTGGCTGCTCAGTGCTGTGCTGAGCAGCATTGCAGGGAAGGAGCGGGGAGCTGTGGGAGGGCAGGAGGATGTTGAACATTGTCAAGTTCTGATGGGGAGGTTTTTCACTCTCCCCTGAAAAGTTTTATTGATAGTTTAGGGTGATTAAACCCAAACTTACTAAAGCGAATAAGAATATATATTTTGATTTCACCTAGGCTGAGGTTATGCTGAATGGAGGCATTTTTATGAGGGTTACTGTAGCATGGGTTTATTTTTCCTTCAGTTCACAACTGTAATAATTGTTAATCTGGATGGAAGGGATTTGAAAGCCTGTATTTACCATCTATTACTGCCCAACTATCAGATGAAAGGGGAATAATACCTCCAGTAAACTTTTATGGCGAGCTGACCTACTTGTAGAATGACATCAAAGAAAAAGTTAATTACAGGCAAATGATTTACACCAATGAATTCATTTAATGTATCCAGTGTCCTGGAATATGGGATCTTTACTGAATTCTGAATTTATGTAAGAATGGATTTAAACTCCTTGCCCTTGATTTTAGAACCATATTTTATAATGAATGTGTCAAAGAGTTTAAGATATTCACTAAATACTAAATAACAGTTTCATTCAAAATATTAATTTGCAATAATTTGTGAGAGCCTTCAATGTCAGATTTCTCAGATAAAATATGAATTGCTCTTTCTCTTCTTTGTAATCAGTGGTCCAAATTACTTAATGAAGTAGTGTTTTGAAAAGACATGGCTGAGATGGGACAGATGCCTAAATCTTTACATTTACATTGTCAACAGGTTAAAAAGAAAATTACCATCTAAAATTAATATACAGCAGATGAAATTACTGTTGCAAAAATTCCAAGAAATATTAAACTAATCTGCCAGCAATTATACTGACATTTCAAATACTTGGTTCAATAAAAGATTTTGACCTTGCACTTTCTAGTTTGTTCCATTTCTGAAGTTAATGGAAAATGTTTTAAATATGTGTAATCTGATTCCTCTGCAAAAGTTACATATTCCAGTCAGTAGTTCTTGACATTACACATTTAATTGACATGCTTTCCTTCCTCCGTCCTTCCAGAAAACATTCATTGCCAGAGATAAAACCAAGTAATAATTCTGCTTTGAATTTCTTCTGACTTATTTACCATCATTTACATTTACATTTGTAAAGAAATGAAAAATATTACTTAAGCATGATTATTATTTTTCAATTGGTTTATGTCTGTTAGTAGTTAGAGCTGTCTTGAAGCAGCCTGAGGAGATAGAATAGATGATCTGTACAAGTATCATATCTCATCTTACAGATCAAGCTTTCATATTTAAGGATGTCAGGTGTTACAAGAGACTCCTCTGCAATAGCAAAGTCGGTTTGAGAAATCACTGAAATCTGATCCTTCCCTTGCTTTTATTCTTTTTCTGCTCCCATCCTTTGGGCAGGTCTCAATCCTGGCCCGTTCACTCTCTCTTGCCCTGGCTCTTCCCTGCAGCTCAGATCTCTAGATCCTGGAAGATGATGTAGAGTTGAGATATTAGGAGATACTGGAACAGGTGGATGTGGCTTGAGAAGACAGAGAGAGAGAGAAAACCTTGTCTTTTATACCTGTGGTCTGTTGAAGCTTCTTAATCTCTCTTTTCTGCCAGATGTATCCTGTGACTACTACAAGATGTAATTTTAGCTACACAGCTGGGAAGTCTAGAGCCCACTGTGACAACAGCTGACTATTTCACCCTCAAAGATGCAAATATCTCCTCCTGAATATAGAATATAATATTCTAAAAATATGTTAAAGCAGATGTACTTAGCTGTAAATATAAACATAAATAAAAAGCAACCTCAATCGTAATTAATTAGATTCATTCATAAGAATGAATTAGTTGATGAGTAAATGACATCTATTCAAATCATAGCTGATTCAGCCTTTTTACATCTTTCGTGATAGAAACCTTTCCAAGCATCCATGTGACGAGCATTAGCAAACTCAATTGCCCTCATCTTCCCATTCCACAATCCTCTCTCTGATAGGGCCTGAGTAACTTTATTGGCATCTCTGCACAGCAGCCACAGACCCACTACCAGATTGGAGTCAGGGTTACCAAAAGACAGAATTCCACTGCTTTGCCTTTCAGATCCCAGCCAAACCCCAGAAAGCTAGTAGGGCTCTCTTGCTTAGTGTTTGGTCACAAATATTGTCCTCCTTTAATGACCTGGATTTGAATCGGTGGCTAAGGAGGATGGGGACTGATCCTTCTTGCTCATTGGCACGTATATCACTATACCAGTAGAAGCCTCTCCTGCAAATGGCAGCAGGGACAGCATCACAGGTGGAATGGATACTTTCTTTGGGGAAGAAGAGAGACTGGACCTTTGTAATACTATAATTAAGAAAATAATCGGAGAAGGTCAAAACCCTTTCCTTCATTTCTGCCCTCATATTTTAGGTTTTCTCAAGTGCTAATTGTCATCATTTCCTTGTAATTTTTTTTTTAGAGAAAGACTTTACTTGTTATTTCTTGAATTCAAAAATACTTGTCCTCTACCCATTGCAGCATTGTTATTTCTAAAATTTTATAATAAATTGAGCTACCATATGAGAATTGCATGACTTTCCCTGAACAAATTTAAATTTCCTATTTGTGGGGAAAGCATAAACCTTTACTGCAATTAAATAACCACAATTAAAATTTCTTTACTAGAATTGCATAATGTATTGGCAGGATAAATTATTTTCTAAGAATTAGCACATATTACGCTTACACTATTTTTTAGTTGAGTAGTTTTTAAACTGAGAAATTTTTATCCTCAAAGAAGTAGTCTGCAGTCTAGCTTATAAATTCATACAACCACATCTTAATTGCTGCAGTGAATTCTGACTTCTCATAAAAGGCACAGAAGAAATAGAAAATATACAAACAAACACAGCAGGAACAATCAGAAATATGAAATGGTTTGTATATGTAAAGAAACCAAACATTGATATTTCAGCTCAAAAAAAAACCAACCCAAACCGAAGATATAACCATAGAACACAGAGTGCTGATTCATGTTTTTTAGAATACAAAAGCTTGGAAGGCATTGTCTGAAATAATAGAATAGAAATAAAATATAGGGAAGTTGACTTCCCACAACGCGTAATGAAACTGCAGAATTTAGTGACATAGCATATTACAGAGGCCAAGAGAATACTGTCACTAAAAATGAAATTATATGAATTTGTGGAGAATAAGCTGATTACTTATTGTATACAGGATGGCCTAAGAGAAGTCTCAGATCTTGTAAACACAATCTTTCTGCATAAGAAGGACCTTCCACTATCCTCTGGTGGGTAGGTAAACAAATATTCAACAGTCTAAAAAACGACAACAGTTCTTATAATTCAAATAGTTTCTAAAGTTTCTTTAAATTGAAAAGTTTTTATTTTTGTCAAAAACCTCTTAGTACAAGTTTCCCCCAGTTTTCTGTTAGGAAAGGAGGGTAGAGATCCTCCTGTTCCAGTCACCCAGACAGCACAAAGACTACTAAGTGCTGGGCTTCTTCAGGTTTACTCCAAGTTTTTTCTGGTATTTTTGTGTCAACGTTTTTCAGAAG
The DNA here is from genome assembly GCA_013397975.1 of Machaerirhynchus nigripectus. Lineage (NCBI taxonomy): Eukaryota > Metazoa > Chordata > Aves > Passeriformes > Dicruridae > Machaerirhynchus > Machaerirhynchus nigripectus. The sequence goes on along the minus strand of VZRQ01011249.1, from coordinate 355,695 downwards.
AACTGTCCCGAGGTTGGAAAAAAAATCTTGCACATGATTGGAGATGTGGTGACAATTAAATTAAAGGTTCTGCCTTCTAATTACCCATTTTTAGATGGCCAGAAAGTTACAATAGACCCACCATCTTGCTGAAGAACAGGGTTTTTTCACATTTAAAACAAGTAAATGAATAATTGTCAGTCACATGCCAGTGCTTAACCCTGATATCAGCAATCAAATATTGTTTAAAGATGCCAAAGAAGACTGAAGCAAATTTAGGCTGAACAAAAACTGACATACGTACTTGTCCTATGTAACCTACTTTTGGGCTCTAATTGTGGAAGTGGAATCTGCTTTTGCCAACTCAGCTCTAGCTATTTCGGCAGGTGTACGTTTAATAGTTTGCTTGTGTTTCATGGCACACTGTATGTGTGAAGCTGCCTTTTCTCCTTACAATCCTTATTAAGAACTCAAAGAAAGTACTATATACATTTAATACTATAGCTATTACTAACTTTTCTGTTATTCAGAGAGTTTGGGGAGGGATGATTCCTTGTAGATGAAAACTTGGAATATGAAGAGTGTGATGCCAGTTTCGATATGGAATGAATACAGATATCTGCGTATATGGAATGAATATAGATATGATTCATAAAAAATTATTTCATAAATGCAATGTTGTGGAGATGTATTTCAGCATTTCATTTTAAAGATTTAGCTGAAATAATTGGTGCACTTGTATATGTGAAATATAACATGAATAATTACCTTTATATGCTGATAATAATACTTCATGGTCTAGCATGGAATCCTTACATTTATTTAGGTATTATTGGCAGAGGATAGTTTTAACTTACAGGAAAAAAAATCATACATGTCTTTTTTTTTCTTTCCAGGATCCAAAAGAATCAGCGACAGTGAAGTCTCTGATTATGACTGTGATGATGGAATTGGTGTTGTTTCAGGTACTAGTGTTTACATTTACTTGTCTATGTTCAGTAGAAATATTTCTTATTTATAATTTATTACGAATTTCACAGTGTTTTTCTGGTGAAAAATAAATGGAACTTAAGTGTAAATTTTTCTAAGAGACACAAAATAAATATTATGTGTAATTCATATCTAACCTCAAAAGTTACTAAGAGGGGAAAAAAAGTCAGTATGTGAATGTCCTTGTTGCTTTTATAAAATGATACAAGTAGCATAAAAGCAGTGTTTTTACTAAATGTCAAGAAGCGTTCATTTAATTCTTTTTGACAGACATTTGTGGTTGATATATTCTGTAAAATTTCATGATGGCATAGTAACACTGCCAAAGGTCTGAAACATGAACGTTTAAGGCAGGGCAGGAGATATCTTAGCAGATAATCTGTTTCACTAAGTACTGGCATTGAGACTATTTGAGATAAAAGTTGTCATGTCAAAGATTATGTCTCCTCCTCCTCTAAGATAAAAGATAGTACTAGATAAAAAATAGTCATAGCTGAAAACAATAAAATCATAACAATATGCTTTTGATGACTACAGCAGAGAACATATTTAAGATTATAGGATCACGGACTTTTTTAGGTTTGATCAAGCCCAACTGCTAGAACCACAAAATCCACCACTAGACCCTGTCCCTGAGTCCCACAGCCACACGTCTTTTAAATACCTGCAGGAATGGTGACTTCACCCCTTCCCCAGGCAGCCTGTTCCACTGCTTGACAACTCTTTCAGGAAGGCATTTTTCCCAGTATCCAATCCAAAGGAGGCAGCTCTGCCACCTTTAACAAGTACTGAGGGCTCCTGGTATCAGCACAGAGTGGGCTACACATCTCAGTGTATATTCTGTTACCCTGCTGCTGTCCTGAGATTTTTAACACACAGAGAATATCCTGTGCTAGACAGATTCTGCTTCTCTTGGGTCAGGTCCAGCTCAAATGTTACATAGTGGGGTTTGGGCCTTACTCAGTAGAGGCTGAGCAGTATAATGTGTCTGGTCTACACAGCAGCTGTTAGACCGTGATCTGCTCGGGTCAGTCACAGCATGTTCCTGCCACACAGCCACCCACCAGTGTAAGGGGTATAGTACATTCTGCTGGAGGCTAAGGAAGGGTACGTAGGAAAGAGGAATGAGAGGAATAGAGCTCAGCTTGGAAACAGAGGGAAAAAAAAAGAGGTGAGGTAGGCTATCCTGGGAATCTCCAGATGATGTGAAGCCAAGTATTGATAAATCCAAACATTTAGTGAACTATCTAATTATATGTGTTTGCCTAGTCCTGTTTTAAAAACTGTTACCAGTCGGAGCTCAGACGCATTTCTGTTTTGTCTACAAAGTCATGCTTTTATTTCCAGCTATTTCATGGTTATACCATAGGCTTTTCCTAATTTTTGACTCTGATATGTTACTATTCCATGCTATGGGTCTTACACTTCCTGGGATAAGGAGATAACTTTTTCTTTTTTTTTTTTTTTTAATAAACAGCATGTAAATTTTATTAAAAAAGCACTTTTATAAACTGACATCAAATTTTACAGACTTTGTGATATAAGAGGGCAAGTCATGTTTGTGTTCAGGTTCCAGCAACTTTAGCAGATACAAAAAGAACACTAGGGCTGCAAAACCACTAAAGCTTCTGTTTTCCTTAAAACATTCATCTTCAAACAGTAACAGGCTGTTTTCAGATTGTTACCTTAATTAGAAAGCTATTTAGGAAAACTTACAGGATTTTTATATTCCCACTCCCCTGTTTGCTTTACTACACTCAGAACACAGGATGGATATGTAGCCAGAGTGGTATGAAGTCCTGGAACCAAAGAGGCAGCCATCCTCAGAAGTCCTTTGTTCCTATTTACTGTATTTTCAGTCTTTGATGAGCTTTCTGTCTGTAATCAGCAGTCTCTAAGGCATTCAAATTGCCTCTCCTCCCAAAAATATGGGCTTTCATATTGCTGTGGGTCAGTTAAATTAAAAATGTATCAATCTAACGTTGGAGCTTAAAAATAAAGTTAAGAACTGGATTTTATGGTTATGTTTCTAGAGTGCTTGGTGTAGCATCAATTTGAAAGTGACATTTTTTTCCTGTCCTGGAAAAAAGCACCAAGTTTTGTAGAAATTTTTTACCAGGTGCTTGAACATCAGCAGGATTCTTATGAAACACCTAGATTTACAATTTTGATTCAATAAACTTATCTTTTGACAACTTGTAAAATTATGGTCTTTACAGTTCAATGAATGAGTCTACTTCCCTTACCTGAGTTTCTGACATAGCTTTAGTTTTTTAGGATCTTCAAGCTATTGAATTTTTCCTGAACAATTCTATACCTTAGTTGCATTTTAATTCAGCCTGGCTGTGTGGGTAGGAAAATTTGATGGGTTTTAGGTTTTGAAATATTAATTTACTGCCTTACTTTTTTTTTGTGCTGCTGTCACTATGTTTGTAAGCCTTCTGGTTTAGTCTTGTCTTATCATCCACTCGCCTTACCATTTCCTCTATCATTTAAAATTCCTGAATTCGTTTGTAGACTCATCACAATCTTGGTTTAAATATATGCACTCTTCGCATGAAACCATTCGTCCCTCTTTGCTTTCTTTCTTTCTTACTTACCCCAGTTATTTCATTTTGTATTTTCAGGTTTTATTTAACATGACACTTTGCTCTTCTTCTGTCTGCTGTATAAATAGTGCATTACATGAAGTAAGCTTGCTGACATCTTTCGAGTACTCTCAGTGATCCTTTCTGTAAAATTAATGCATATTCCTAGTACCACACCTGTGAACTAAACTCCAGAAACCTTTAAGAAAAATAAAAATTATCTTTTTGCTCCTCTTCAGTTTATCTTTTTTCATAATGGTTGACTAGACGTCCTTTAACGTTCCCTTCCAATTCAAACCATTCTGTGATTTTTATGATCTCTTGGAAAAACTATTCACAAAATCTAAAACTTCTTGTGGCTTGGATCTTAGCCTGCTTAGACAAATGTAATAAATTTCAGTCTGTTGTTTCTGTCAACAGGAAAGGCTTTTAAGAAAAGAGCAATAAACAGATTTAAAAACTTCCATGTCTTTTTCCTGGCTACACATGTATTCTCCAACAGCAGTGGTCACAAAAGGTTATAACAGATTACATATTTAAAAAGAAAATTTTTACTACCCTCTAAAATAGCTCTCTTCAAATATAATACACATTCATCCTGGGAATCATTAGAATAGAGTCTCTATTATATTTCTTCTTTGCTGGCATTAATCTTACCACAGGATAGTGAAATGAGCAGAATTAGCAGTTCTGGTTTTGTCTTTAGATTGGTTTTACATAGCACTCAAACAATTTAAAGCGTTTATTTTGCTGTCCAGAACAATAAACCTTGGCCCTCAAAGTTGTGTGTCACCAGCAGCTCCGCGTGGGAGTACATCAGCATCTCCACACGTCCTTTAGAATGCTCTTATGTGCTTTTTGATAAAAGCAATACAGTATTTTTGTATTGATTTTTTTTTAATGCCAGAAAAGTTTAAAAAACATCGTTTATATTATAACAATAAATACAACTCAGTGAAAGGCTGGTTGGCTTTTTGGGTGGTTTTTTTTCTTTCTAGTGGCCAAAGTTGAATCGGAATTGCAGTTAACAAATTCAATGGATATGAACTATAATTTCTAAATAGTTTTTTTCCCAGATACTTTATAGTGTGTGTTGAACCTCGGGAATGCAAGCAGCCTACTGAGTCTGACTTTATGAACAGAGACATGTATTGTCAAGACCATTTAATCATAAAATTCTCACCTATTGTTTTAGTAACACTAAAATATTAAGTAAGATATTAATGTTTAAAATTTGGTTCTACACCAATATCTCATCTTCATTACAATGTATTATGAAACACTTGTAATCTGAGATATGTTTCAACAGTTGAATCACGAATGAATGTATGGCAGTGAATTCTGCATAGACTGCATTAGAGATCTCTATAAAGAAGAGCTTTTCCAAGTAAAAGAATGCAGTTTCCAGCCTTGAGAAGAAAAACGTTTATAGTGATAAGTTTTTATCATCATGCAGAATATAGCAATATGTTTCAGGAGCAAATGAGAATACAAAGAAGATATTTTTTCAGAGGATAGTTAGAGCCAAGTAAATTAGGAAAAAAACAGTAACAATCAGTACAGAAATTATTATTGAAATTACAGAAATATTTCTGTGTTGGAAGAATGAAAAGCAATTACCCATTTTCACTTCACTTCTCAAAACACCTGAGGAACCTTTTTTTCAAAGGAATTCTTTCATTGTCAAGTTGCAGCCTTTGCTGCAGAGGAAATTTCTTTTTCTCTATATGCTGATAACGTGGGCTGATTTTTTATACCTAAATCCTGTGGATGATTGCTTCTCAAAGCAGATGCAGAAAAAACACTTTGGTTACAGATTGAAATCTACTGCCTATGGAAAACATATTACAGCATTAGCACATAGAGTGGATTACTTCTATCCCTACTAAAATACAGATTTCATTGTAGATCACCAGCTAGCCCTAAATGGGAGCCTGTAGTGACCCAAAAGCCCAAAAACTTCAGATATAAACAGACAAGCTTTTTCTTTTATTGTACATTGATACCAAATGCCTTGGTCTAAAATCTGTTCTTACCGGGGTTTCCCTTGAGTTAAAAATGTTAGTCTGTGTATCACAAAAATCTCCCTCCCAAACTGAAAGTGAAATTCAAGCCATGTTAAAATAATCCTTATGCTGACCCCCTTGATCAATGGATCTTTAACCACTTTGCTTTCTTTTAAACAAATAATGTATATATATAATTTGCAACTTTATGCCTAAAGTTCTTTACACATTATTTTAATTTTTCAAGTTCTTCCTTGCATTTTTACTTTCATTTCTTAATGTATAATTTCCATTTTTATGTTTGTCCTCTTATTTAAATTTTGAATGTAATACCTTTATTGTTTTAAAAAAAATTCTTCAGTCTCATTTCCTCAGCTGAAAACTCACCTTTCTCTTCAAACAACCAAATCTCTCAATGCTTTTCTTTAAACTAGTCAAAACTATTTTAAATATAAGCTGTATCACTTCACTTTGAAGGAAAAGATGTAATTTGATTCAAGTTTTATTTTCAGATTTTTAATAATTATCAATAGCATTCTCTCTGAGGAAAGTTAAGGAAATATGAGCTCGGTGTGTTTGTTTATATTCTACCACAGTCCTAATACCTGTGGAGAGACAAAGGCATTAATAGGCAATGAAATTGCAATGAAGTTGCATTCCTATCAGAGATTCTCTTAGTGGATACTTCTCACATAAGGGAAAGACTCGTTGGGGTGGGTTACAAATGTGGTGAAGAGCACTTCTGAAAAGGCAATACTACAAGACTGATAAATTCCAGTCAACAGTGTGAAGAGGAGGCTAATTTGGGGGACTTGCTGGACAGATAAAAATATACATGGATGAGTGCTTAACTAAGAAGAAACATCTTTACAGTTCCTGTGGCGGTTTGGGTTTTTTCCCCCAAGATTTCCATGTCATGATGGGTATAGGAACAGCACTGAAAACTCAGCAAGCTCTACTTCATTACTGTGTGGGAATGCTTCTCATAAGAAAAGAATTGTCTCAAGTGTAATGGGCCCATAAATGCAATTAGTGCTGTAGAGCTAAATGTACCTGTGAGGAACTGAGTTGCTATGCAGCAAGTAACCAGTTGTTCCTACTGTAATGTTTACTGATTCCTTTCACTGTACATTCATTCTTCCCATATTTGTAGAGTAATATTTTGATACAAAAAAATTCCCCAAAGCAATGCATGATATATCTTCAACTTATGCAGTATTCAGATATTATTAATTCAATTTATTTGATCATTGACTGTCAGCAATTTTTTAGAGGACATGCAAATTCTTCATTTAGATGTTCAAATTACCCCAGAAGCTGAGCACATTTGTATAAAAGAACTGAACTCTCTCCAAAGTGCCCATGTGTGAAGCTTGGTATGCTGAGCATTTCTGGCAATTTGATTATATAATTGTTTTTAATGAGTGCTTGTTCTAAGCCCAACCACTGTGAGTGTTAGAAAGTTAAATATCTGAAAGCTTGATGCCTCAACCAAGTACAGATGTTAAAGTGGAGAAAACGCCACTTGGCATCAGTGTCAGAAACAAGTCAATGGTGTCGCCTGTGATGAGCAGCCATTCTAGTACTGCCTTCCTAGAAAAATTTTCATACACTTTCTTTCAAGTAAATCAAGCAGCAAGGCATCTAAATTAAAATCTTCATTAGTACACTTCAATTAATTCTTTTTAGGGCTATTTTAGGACTGTTGATGTGAACCTAATATTTGGAAGTTTGTGATTTTCTGCAATTTTGTTCCTGAAATATTCATAATTTAATAACAATTCGTTAATATCAGTATTTTTTGAACATGTACCCTGCATAACATAATATTAGCACAGTACAGCTATACTGTGTGGATTAATAATTTAAGTCAGGTATATTAATAGTCTCTCTTAAATCAGATAAAACTAAAACTTCAGGTCTGAAGAAGCTGTATTTAGTGTGCCTTGTAAAATCCCTCTTTTCATGTGTATCAGTTTTTAATGAAAACCTTCCCATGAAAGAAGGTGGTGGCATTGCAGTTATTTTTGTCATGTGTCTGTCTTTTAGGTGTCTGCAGCTCACAGTTGTTTATCACTGATTATCTCTACACTGATTATCAGGTTCTGTGTACTCTCTATGTTGATTTAAGAGGCTTGCCATAGTTATAGAGCCTTTGATTCTATGGTAATGACTCAATATTTATAGCTGCAAGCAGGATAATGTTTATCCTATTTTTCCTACTGCTATAAATAACTATCTGCTTTGCTCAGTAGCAACGCATTGGTCAAGCTGCGCTTATGACCTGTTTTTACTGTCTGTCATTTATTTTCACAAGAAAATGTTTTTACTCACTTTCTCTAACCTTATCTCCAGGATACGCAATATTTTTGAAATGGAAAGTTAAATCATACCTGCAGGCATGTTAAATCAGAGCTACATTAACTCTATAAAACTGTACAAAACTTTGAAATTATCTCAGGTTAGTGGGTTGCCTTACTGAAAAAGCTGCTTTTCAATGTGTGACCTGTTGGCGAAAGAGGAGTTTATAAACATAAGAATTTTTTGTTTAAGTAAAATTATAATTGTCAAAGTTTATTTTCTGGCAACAATATTATTAGGCAATATTAATCTATTTCTTTGGTCACAACTGAACACATCTAGTTTTGTTCAAACAATGTAGAAAAAATTTAGCAAACTGTAGCAAAATTTCTAGGAATGCTGATTGTTTCTGCGTTTGTTATTGTCATAAGGAAGCAGCACCAGTGTTAGTAACCAGAAAGCACTGCATGTCTACTTCCTAATTAATGTAAAGCACTTATTTGTTCAGGATTAGACTTCACAATTAATTATGTAGTGATATATTTTGATTTATTGCAACAACACTGTGCAAGTGGTCAACTAAAATAACAAATGAGAGCTGGAAGAGAGTTTTTGTTCCAAAGTAATTAATCTGTTTCTGTGTTCAGATTTAATAAATTCAATAATTTTGATTTACTTGTTCTCACTTCTAGGAATTTTATAGACAAAGAAGGTTTTTGTTTGTGTTTTGTTAATTGATTACCTTGTCCTTCATTATGTTTATTCACCTAGAATACCTTATGGTATTGCTCATTCCTCTCATACTTCGAAGACTGTACATACCAAATATTATATAAACTGCTTATTTTCTTCAAAGAATTTGCCTGTTTCTTCATATTACTACTCTTCATTGTTTTCTATCTCCAAATACAAAAAATTCTTCCTGTGTATGCGGGATGCAAAGAATCATCTCTGTCTTCTTTCTGTCAATAGATAGGCATTATTAGGATAATAAGAAAATATTTCTCTCTGTGTTCTTGTACTGTAAATGCTGTTTTTTATTTCAATACCTAGAAGTTTATAATAATTTGTTACTCATTTATGTGTGGTGGAGTGACCCTGGCTAGATGCCAAGTGGACACCAAAACTGCTGCATCGCTTCCATCATGAGCTGGACCCGGGAGAGGAAGTATAACTGAAGACACGTGGGTTGAGATAAGGACAGGGAGAGATCACTCACCAGTTACCGTCATGGGCAAAACAGACAACTCAGAGAAATTATTTCATTACCAATAAAATCAGAGTAGGATGATGAGAAAATAACCCCCCCCAAATTTTGAAACACTTTTCACCCACCCCTTCCTTCTCTCTGGTCTGAAGTCCATTCCTGGTCCTCTACCTCCTCCCTCACAGCTGCACAGAGAGATGGGAATGGGGGTTACAGTCAGTTCATCATAAATTGTCTCTGCCACTCCTTCCTCCTGAGGGGGAGAACCCTTCACGCTATTCCCCTGCTCCAGAGTGAGGTCTCTCATGGGAGACAGTCCCTCTGGAACTTCTCTAATGTCAGTTCATTCAGTTCCTCACAAACCGCTCCAGTGTGGGTCACACGTCCTGCCAGCAAACCTCCTCCAGGGTGGGCTTCTCTCTTCATAGGTCCGCAGGTCCTGCCAGGAGTCTGCTGCAGGATGGGCTCTCCACTACTGTTATTTTAGCTCTTTTACTTCTGGTTTTTGTAGAATTGCAGAGTATATCGATTTCCAGACTGACTTGCAAAAAATTTAGTTATTTATCCCCTACACTTTACTAGCAAGTGAGTAACACCCTGTTTCAAACACATATAAAATTTCCCCTGTCTCACCTTGGTGATTTCAGAATTATGTTGCACTGGCCCTTATATGTTTTGTCAGTGCTTATGCTAATAAATGCACTTTGTATATAGGATAAAATTCTGTATTTCATTACTGACCCTCAGCTGATGATACATAACATGATTTGACTGCTGTGTTGCAAGAAGAGACTATGTGATCCTCAACATCATCATATTAGTGTAATGTAATGATGATGTGCTATTTTTTTTCCCTTTATGTACGCATACCAGATACACACAAAGCAGTTTACACCTAAACTTAGGAGGAAGAAGTTATTTATGAATTAGGATTGTTTATGTATATCCTTGGTTGTAAGGCCATACAGTAAATATGAATACTCAATTGAAAGTATTGAACATACTTGGAACCATAAAGTGGAATCAATTAAAAAGGTTTTGTTCAGGTCCTTGGAGAACATTTTCCAGGAAGAAAAATAAGAAAAATCATGAGCAGAAGATTGTTATACTCTTGGAAGATTCTCGTGGGAAAAGCGTGACAGTTTCATGAGCAAGAATTTTTCCAGTGCCAGGTGGATCTCTCTAAGTATTCTTTACTTGGGTACTGTCTTCAGAACAAAGAAATCAGTTATATCAGTTGTCACAGCCACCAGGAACTCTCTGAAGACCTATTTCTGCTAAGCATTATGATCAGGTTAACAATTGCAAGTTTTCAATTTCTTATCATTATGTTTTAATTTCATCCCCACAAAATTTGGGGAAACTTATTTGAAATGTCTGTATATCTGGCATCTTTTTTTCACAGAATGTATTACACAGTTCAGGGACAGTGAATTCAGCTTTTTCAATTCAATGAAGACAATCACTTTTAATACATCCAGATTTTTAAAAAGATTTTTATTAAAAGTCTGTGTAAAATGTCCATGTGGTAGCCTTTTAAGCCGGTGTAACTTGGAGGCTTTTGCTTAGACCATTTATGCCTTGTATTAGGCTTATTCAAGATTAGGCCAGGATGCTTGTTATTTGGGAAGGAATGTTTTTTAATTCAGAATTGTGAGTGAAATCTGATGTCGTTGAATCATTGTTATTTTAATTGTTTCTGAGATACAGATCTTTCTTGAACCCAGTCTCTTTATTTAACTACACAGTAGCTTCCTATCCCAAATTTTTGAACTAAACTTTGGATTAATTTTTAATTATGGACATTTCTATTTGAAATACATTATACACAGCAGTTGCAATAGAATTTTAATTAAAAATGCAATAATCAACTTTGTTATTCTAATGAAAAATCAGTTTAATTTGTTTTATTTTTAATACATCATATAAACCATAAATGGTAAGTCCCCAGTTTGGTGCACGGTATTAATTTCTATCTTTTTAAAATATAACTATAGGAACCATAATTGTACTTAAATAAAGCATAAGAACAGGAGCCAACTTTACGTATGTATGTTTCATTATAAAACCCAAGAACACATGATAACACTGTTGATCCAATCCCATCTTTTATTGAGTTTCTCACTACTAGAGATATGGCAGGAAATTGAAAAGTGCAACTTCAGATTCACTGAATATTTGCATTTCTTTTTAGATTATCGACATAATGGGAGAGATCTTCAAAGTTCAACATTATCAGTGCCAGAACAAGTAATGTCATCTAATCATTGTTCTCGATCAGGGTCCCCTCACCGTGGAGATAGTATAGGACGGACTAGATCGTGGTCTCCCAGTGTCCCTCCCCCACAAAGGTAAACTCTTGTTTAACTATGCAGTTATATAAATTGAAGTGGTATTGATCCTGTACCAATACAGGAAAAAATCTCCAGACTTTCAAAGTGGCAATGAATTGGTTAGGTCTTACAAAATTATGTAAAGCCAATAATGATTTTTCTTAGATTATAGTGATGTGCCTAATTTATATATAATTCTGTTATTTATGGTTTATTATTACTATATTATTTATTACATGATTATATAATTGTATCTTCTGCCTATTTATATCTAGTTTTTCCTCAAAATTCAGTACAGTCCAATCTAAGGAAAGAAAAATATCTCTCATTTTCATTTTCTAGAGCTATTTACAGGTGCCATGTTTTATAGTATGTGATAGTTCAATATTTCCTTAGCATTCATATGACACTGGGTGTTTTCAACCCTCTTGTTTCTGAAGAATTAAGGTTCTGGGGAATCTGCCCATAGTACCTTCCTTTCTACTCTTTTTTTCATACTTCTAGATCATCAAGAATAAACGGACAGACATACAATTTTATAGTGAAAGATAACAACTCCTGATCTTGGATGGTCTCTAATAATTATTTATCTTGAGAAATGAAAACCAGGAATTTCTTCCAAAAGCTAGTCCTTTTGGCTAATGCCTACTAATTGATTGAATATTCCTGCTGGATAAGCTTTCTTAAGAGAAAGGAAGCAGAAGGGCAGATGTAAATGGGAATGAAACCTGTTTTCCAGCACTTTTGTTACTATGTATGGGTAGGTTTCCAGATGATGAAACTCAGTTGAAATCTAAGTGGAAGTTACCTCTTTTGCCCAAAATGTTCACAGTTCCCCTTTAATATGGAAGATTTGGTGTCCAATATTTCCTGACAGGAACACATTCCTGTCCCTTTCTTGCAGCTATCCTGATTCTCTTGTGTTCTGTTTTCCTTTCTGTTATCTTTGTTCTTTTTGTTAAGTTAAAATTCTCTTGACTTCATAATATCTTGCTTATGCTTTTACTTACCATTTCCTCTAATGGATGTAGCTCATATGATATCCTTTTGCACTAGTGATGTTCTAGGATCCCAAATTATCCCACTTCATCTCATACAACTAAGAGGCAGGAACCTATCTAAATCCATCTAAATCTATCTAAACCCATCTAAAACCATACAGCCTGACTTGAAATGGGACACAAATGGTAGACACAAAGGGGCCTGTTCTGATTTTTACTGTACTGATTTCAGCCTAAATAATTGCCTAGGCTAGATCTCCAGAGCTTGTCTGAGATATAGACATAAACGTGAGCAAAATCTCTTTGTGTGTGTGTATGTTTATGTTTTTATGTTTTTCTGTCAGCATGCACGTTGTGTGCATTTCGGGCAGAACTTTTACCCAAGCTGGTGATTAACACTTGTTTAACATAATTGAAAAATGTACTTTTCATGTTCTTGTAGTTTTGCATTTCTTTTCATGTTCAAAATATCTCTTGCTTTTTAACTTTCCTAAAGCTAAATTTTCAAGTAAAGTTTTGAATTTATTGCAGCTGTTTCTTAAAATGTCAGAATCCATTGCATTATTTGTGTAATGTTTCCCTGCCCACACACCAAATAATTTCTTTGAGGACTTGCTGAGCTCAGAAAATTGGGTTATGAGAGCTTGAGGACTTGTAGAAAAGTATAATCTATGGGCTACAGAAATGTCTTTTTTAGTTCTGTTGAAAATGCATGTGTGCTCAGGAAATCCATAAGAATTATCAATCGCATTTGCTCCCTGTTCAGGTGAGTTTATTATGCATGTGCTGCCATATAGGTGTCCTAACTGCAGTGAGTATGCTGCATGCCCAGAGATTTCCCATTACTGACACCTCTGCAGGCAGGAGTTTTTGGGCCACAGAAGTTGCTGTTATATCTTAGAAACCATTGCAGTCCTCAGTCCTACATAAGTTTATTAAAAAACTCCACCAAAGGCCCACTGCATCGTAGCTGACAAGAAATTGTTACTGCTCTTGTAGTGTTTTCAGCTAATATATTTAATGGACTGTTATTTTCTCTGTAGATCAGAATGGAGTTTAGACTGTGACAGGTGCTGAACAACACCAGGTTTAGCTTTTTATAAGACTAGGCACTTGAAAAAGCAAGATGAAGGTGACTATAGATAGTAACTATGCTGAAACAGTGTGCTAAATCCAGTAGAATGCTCATTATTCTCTACCATCACCACCTGAAATTACAAATTTTCACCTGCTTACCTGTTATCTAGTTGCTTCCATCCATGTTCTGTCAACTGCAAGAAAGTTTCTAAGGAGCGAAGACATATGTTGTGAAAGCAGATTTTCCTATAGAACAAAGTTCATTGGAGAAAGTGTGTCCGTTAAATAGTAAATCTGTCTAATAAAGGTACCCTTAGAAGAGTGAAGCAGAATGGAAATAGTAGTAACTCTTTGAAGGAGAAGAAATACAGTTGTGTAGGATGTTAAAAGCACGGTCAGAATGTGATAAAATACAGAAATTTCAAGAAAATATTTATTTAGAACAATAAACAAATAACATAAACTTATAAAAAAGTGATTTTAGCAGACAGGATGGTACTGAGTTTTACGACTAAGTCTTATAATCATAGTTTAGGGGGAGTTTTGATTCTGTGGGCAGATATACCAGATCTTCAGCAAAATTTTTCGAAGAAATGATAGCCTGAGAAAACTCAAGTAGTTAAGTCAAGGAAGAGACAAGTAAAATTTTTTTTTTTTTTTTGAAACATGAAAGAAAGACCCTGGGGAAAAGGGCCAGAGAGAAACTAGAGCTCAGTAAGGATGTCTGACATTTGGTTGTTAGGAAAAGTAAAAAAAGGTTAACAAAGAACAACAGAGGAACCCTGTTAAAGTCCATTCTAAAGTACAAATACACATGAAAGTGTTCAATGGCAGGTAAAAATAATACTGGATTGTCTAACTTTTTAGTATAAAGGTGGGGGGGGGGGGTTAAAANGTATAAAGGGGGGGGGGGGGTTAAAGAACATACAGAAAAGAAGTTGCAGGAAAGAGTTGTAGAGCAGAAGGTAGAAGAGTTATGCTCTTAGTATGGCAAATACAAATTTTACTATCCAGAGTAAACTCGGTATTTGGTTTCATGAATGCCAGAGTGGAAAATGCTCTATAAAAAATGAGGTAGAGCTGAAGGCAAAAGTTTATGTGTAGTGCAACATCTTTATAGCACTTATATGCAGAAATAAACAGTGGCATGGCAGCAGCAGTGAAGGATACACGTACAAGTTAACAGTAATCAGAAATTAGTGAATGACAGAGGATAAGTATGACAAGTACCAAAAGGGCAGACAAAGTGACAAGAAAGGGAAGGGGAACTGAGTGATATAAAACCAAAAAAAAAAGGAAATTTAGGCTCACACTATTGCAGATTGCAGTAAAGGACAGGGGACAGAGAATTTATTGGTCTAAAACCTGAACTTGTGTGGAGGGAAGCATGAAATTTGTTATTTTCAAATCTATACAAAACAGTTCTGTTTTAATTATCCAATAATTATTACAGTTAACTGCTGCCTTCTATTTTCCTGTTCTTGTGGATTTGTTTTACAGAGCAGAAAAAGTGAAGTTAGTATGTGTCAGGAGGTATTGATAGATAAACTGAGCAAAGCAATCAATAGGCAAAGCTTTGGTCTCAGATAGTACAGGTGACTGGTGCTCTTTTACCAAACCTGCACTATGGTACCACTTACAGCTAATTAAACAGTTCTCGATTTTTTCAGATTTTTTCAGTGAGATTACAGAATAAGTTTTCCAGGGCAAAACAAGCAGCTATTTTAAAATTCAGATGACAATGTTTTCAACAGTAACAGCGACAACTCCCCATTGTGCTTTACTACAGTTTACATCTTTATAGTAAAGCCAAAATCAAGAGCTCATAAAAAATTGTTTATAGTGTATGTTTAAGTTAGAAAGGGATCTTTCTCTGTGGTCTGGAAAGACTAATGAAATTTTGTCTGAGCTTGACATTTTTAATGAAGGAAAAAAAAGGTTTTCCTCTTTTTTCCAGAGGAAACACATTGGAACAGAAAAAGAGAACTCCATCCCTGTCGTGGACTTGGCACCATTTTCTAAATCAGATTTTTTTTTTTACTTTAAGATTTAAAATCATTTGACTTTAAATGTATACAAAAGTCTGGTCAGCTAACAGATCTTGTTACCAACACGTTTGCTAATAATTGTCTGTACAAACCATTGAAAGGATGTCATCCAGGCACACTCAAAACTCAGAATCTGATATCTTTTGTCCTTAGTCGGAATGTGGATCAGGGACCACGAGGAACTCGATCTACTCCTGCCCATTACAACACCCTGAACCGGATGGACAGACACCGTGTTATTGATGACCACTACTCCCCGGACAGAGAGAGGTAAATATCTGGCTGGAATAAGAACAGCTGTAGCCTACCTGCATCAACGTGAGTAACTTCAGTGTGGTAGCTTTCTAAAGTAAATGACACACCTAATCGCAGAGATCAGCGCTTCTCTGCTCCTTTATGCACTGGTTACATGGCATACATTACAAAATATAAATGCACATAAGGCTGACAAAACTCCCCAGTGAGTGTATATTTGCCAGGAGGGAATCTGAAAAATCTATGAAAAAAAATATAATATAAAAGTTGAATAGCTTAGTTGTCCTTTTTTATAAAAATATTTTTGTGTGTTATATTAGTGAATTCTTTAAGTACTAAATATCTTTTTAAAAATGTCTCTCAGTAGATTTGGTCATTTTTGCTGCTGAATAAAAAGGTATAAAAATAGATAATTTGAGCTCAGTATTAATGTAATGCTCCCATTGGATACAGTGCAGTTCACAGATGTAACAAAAGTATATTCTAGTACTGTGGTCTGTGTTTGCCTTTGCTCAACCTTCTGAGACACTTTGTGAAAAAGAGAAAAAGATGATTAGAGCCGCAAGTATGAAATCGGAGCCTTTGTGTTTAGAGGCACGTCTGACTATGACTAATGTTTTGCCGAATGGAACTTCCCAAACAGTTAACAGAGCTGTAGGAACCTCTATGAATGTTAACGATGTGAAAAAGAATTGCAGCAATAATTGAACAATGTAGTTAATTTTGCTGAATTAATTGTGGTAATGATTTTGTGATAGTAAAAAAGTTATTGGTCTTTTCCACCTCATTATCTTCAGGTCAGAAAATCAAACCAAAAAGTGTTTATTGCCTTCAGTTTTTGAAATCTTCCAGCTTCTTATGCACCAAGTTGAAATCCCTGCCCTTTATAATGATAGGCATGATTGCTAGATATTGTCTCATTTTATAATTAAATATACCAAGGAGGAATACAAATATATTTTGTAATCTTGAGTGATATATGACCAGTATTTGAAGTTAATACTTTTACAGGTAGCCATTACAGGTTATTCCTCAAGTGACATCAAAATAAATCATTGGGGTTTCTAACTGTAATAAAAAGAATTTCAGAAATCAGTGGCTTTTTGTTAACAATATTGAACAGAAAAGGCTAATATTTCTTAAGAGACCATTAATGTGATGGTCAATGATTGTATGGAATGCAAAACTATGTTCTTAAGAAGATTATAATATTTTAATTTCAGAAGAAAAAAAAAATTAAATTTTCCCAATGAGACCAGTTACAAAAAAAGTATAAAAATGAATTAAAACCCAAATCTATTCAAAGTGACTTATGATTTAATTTGGTGAATAAAAAAGGCACATGGGCAAAAATAAAGCTAATGACAAAACAGTCAAGTGTTTCTCATCCAGAAGAGTAACTTTATTCATCACAATTATGGTAGATCATAAGTCAACCTCTTTTTTGCATAAAACTGTTTAACATTTCTGTTTAAGTTATGGAAAAGAAAAACCATCTGGTTGGTTCATTAGAATATCTGATTTTCATACAGAAGGCAATAATGTGAAGATTCTGAATTATTCCCTTAAAAGAAAGTTACAGAATGCTTTTGGGATATAAAGTTACTTTGATTTTTAGACCAGTCATCCTTGAAATAGGACCTAAACTTGTCCTTAGAGCCTGTATATGCCTTATGGAATTCTGCTGCATCTTTTCACTGTGCAAGTTCATTTGTTGCTTCCCAGATAAATTTATAGCTGTGAAAGGTTGCTTGCAGTACTGTACCTCAATGTTTTTCCATCACTTCAATCAAATAATCCCTGCTGGACTGACTTGATTTAGGGAAAAATAATTGTGTTTTTTAGAATATGTCAGAAAAACAGTGTCAGAAGGTTGGTGGTGATGAGATTACTGAATTTTCACAAGCATTCTAGATTAATAGGTATTTGCACGAAAGGTGTGCTCTGAATCTCTGAACACAGTTTTATATGTCGTCTGTATTTCCCAAAACACACAGAGAAATTCTCCTCTTTGCACATGGTGAGGGGTTGCCTATGTAATCAAATGGTTGACTAGTTATGCCTCTATTGCAACATCTCTGAAACATATTTGTTTCAGGCAATACTGGAGAGAACAGGAAAAACTTTTCCCAAATATTTATCATGTTTTATATTCATTGTTAGTTTGACAGTGATTTTATGAATGGAAATATTATTAGACTTCAAAATTTTTTAATAAATACTTGTGATACTGTCTCTGCTATATAATAAAAACCCAATGGTATCCCTAAAGTAGCCCTTTAACGGTGTTGCTCCTGAAAACTGCTGGAACTGCAGGCACTTGGGGGAAGTCGGAAAACTTTTTGTATAGTCGAATTTTTGTATAGGTTTGTAATCTCTCTACGTTATTCACTTGGCTCTGAAAACAAATCACATTTTTCCTTCCCACAGCTCTGATGGTTTCTTGCTTCCATGGTCCATTTATCCTTTGAATCTGCTTGCAAAAAGGGGATTTAGAAACAGTGCCATCTTATAGACATGCTCAGTTGCTTAGTTAAAGTATAACTGAGAATATGCGTAAGAAAATTCTTTCCTTCCTTTTGTAGATAATTCAGCATTAAGCTCTCTAAGGTATATGGCACTAAGAGTTAGTTGAAACCACATACAAAAAGCCTAATGACCTCCAGTCTAATGGCAATGTAAACATTCCTTCAAACTTGAATGCATATTTAGAATAGAAAATAAAATTAATTTTAAAGGCCCTGAAAGATGCATTTTTTAAAAATTTAATTGGAAATAATTTTCATTTCAAACACCAAACCCTTAAATATGCCAAATCATATACTTATTTTTGTATAATGTAAGGGTAAACTTACAGTTTAAATTTGCATCTGTTGCTGCATTATCAAAAGTGTCAAATTTTACTGTGTACACTGCTAACTCAAAGTGAGAAATCATGTTAATTTCTTACCTGTATATTTAATATAGGTCTATTAGTTAATTGTTGTCAAAATGTGAGATTTTTTATGGGTACTCACACTCTTATGAAAAAACCTAAATTTGTAATGTAAAGGAATAGGAATGCTTATGACCTAACATGGACACAAGTTCCATAAGAACATTTATCTGTAATAGGATAACCTTGTAAATGTCAGTTTGACAGGTTTTAATAAATTTTCTAAGACTGAATTTTACCTCACTTGAGAAACTGAAACTAATCAAACTATAGAAACTATTGAGTAAATTTTGGAAAAAGTTGGATTTAACCTCAGAGTTTTATATTTAAACAATCAATATAATTAAGTGAATTAGAGGAAAAATGTGAGAATCTTAGTATAGTTCCAAAAAAACCCCTACCAACAACCAACAACAAAGCCACCAAACTATATCTGTGTGTTTCCTTCTGGAAGATGTATCAACAGTTAACAACAAACACCAAGATAGTGTGAGAAAACTGTACTCAGGCCCACAACTTCCTCCAATTTAGATACTATTTAACAATTATTAATTTAAGTATATTCTATATCCTAGGTGGGTCGTCCCTGAGTCTAATGGTGAATTTATCATGGATATGTTAAGCCAGAGCATTCTGAGAATGCCTAACTCAGTCTTGCAGGAGAAATGTATGAGAACGCTCCCAAAGTACAAATGTTTTTCTAAGAGGCACTTACAGGAAAACAAGAGAAAAGGGAAGTTACCCACTTTCTGTTCATCAAAACTGTTGCACACTTTCCATGTGAAAGAGGAAAAGTTGCTGCCTGTTTTGTTAAAGTAATAGGGTGGTCATAAGCATGGTTATTTAGAGAAATAGTCTCCATTATTTTAAGATCACTTTGAAGATGTTATCTGGTTGTGCTGGGACTAGCAGGGCTATCACACCACTGTTACCAAGAGGAGATATCATTCACCTATTTGCATACACACTTTGTTTTTTTTCATGCTGTTGAAAGCACGTGGTTTGGATTTTTTTAACATAAAGTAGATGTTGAAATACATGCCAAAAAATTCTGTTTGCTATAATCAAATCAGTGAAGACCAAAATAATTCACTACAATGAATCTGTTACATGTTACCTAAAACACAGTGTAAATACTTGCTTCTATTATTTGACACAAAATTAAACGTGGGCAAGAGCAACATAAATTTTACATTTCTAAATGTCATCTTAAACTATGCAGTTGCTTTATCTATGAGTAGCAGGCTCCTAATCCAATACTGTTATTATGTAGGTGCCAGATTAGGTCAAACTAGAAAAAGATTTTTTTGGATACATTTTGCCATATTAAAACACTGAAAAGAACAGATTTTTTTTCACAGTCTTTATTAAATACACGGCTGAATAATATGTAATTAAGTAGTCATTTATTTATTATTTAGTTAATATTTTACCATAAAATCATTTAAATGTAAATTAAAATACAGATATACTGTAAAGCATAAGGGGTTCTTGATGCTTTATTTGGAAGCTTTAGGATAATTTTTCAGGTTTCAGCTGAGTGTATCATGTGAGTATGTATCCACGTGGGGGTATGTAATGTCACTGCTTCTTTGCTTCTTCGAATACCCAGTAAAATAAAAGAAGTGCATTGATAAAAATTTGCTCACAGCTATGTTACAAAACGTTTGCATCAGTTTGAATCTCAATAATTGGAGTGTTTCTTTAAGTTCTGTTTCTCCTTTCAAATCACTGTTTAATTGTGCAATTATCTGCACCACCCACCTGGTGCCTCCATGAGTCTGCTGAAGGATGATTGTCTCCAACAGGGATGTCGGAGTAGGAAGGTGGCAAAGAAGCTTTCAGCCAAATTTAAAAAAAAACCCACCACCACCAAGAGTCATAGATATATTCCTAATAATAAAATGCACAAAAAAAAAAAAAAAAAAAAAAAAAAAAAAAAAAAAAAAAAAAAAATTTGATAAAAAAAAATCTGTGTTAAAAATAATGCAGTTCTGATAAAAGATTTCAGTGTTACACCTTTGGAGCAATGATACTGGTTTTCTTATTGAAAGTCATCTTGATTGAATATGTGTCAGCTCAAAAATTCTCTGCTGATAATTGCTATTGTTTCACAACTAAAGTCTTTAAACTGTCAGTTACTATCAGTTGGAACATTTCCAGGATTTCATCTATCCCAGGAGATTAGCAGAAATTTCTATAAATTGATACAACAAAACCCATCCATACCATTAGTGGTGAAAAAATCATTGATGTTTATAAGTAAAGAAAATCTGGTTTTTTCTTTAAAAAATACAAACTTTTAAATAAAACTATTCTATTAATATTTTCTATGAAACGTAGCAGGGGAAATTACATAATCAGTGCTTTATTCTTGAATGGCATTTGACATTTTCTAAGAGTTAAGAGCTTGACTTCACATTTTATTCATGTAGTTTGTTGGTGTGATATGCCAGGTGTTTATGAAGCAGCATGGAAAACATTCTAACACAGAGAATATTAACTGTTGCTTTGTTCAGATAAGAATAGTCTCTTTTAGAAGGATATATCTGGACTCTGGAAAAATGAACTAGTTGTAGTAGTTGCTTTCCATGGTTGAAATGAGTAAGCTGCTCATAGGAAGTATAGCCCACCTTTCTCTGAACCCATTTTACCGGTTCCCGGCTCCTTTTCCCTTGAGCAAATCTGTGCTCAACCTCACAGCCAGTTTGATCCCAAGCACAATTTTTTACTTCATTCCTTCCCACAGTACTTTCCCTAAACTTTATATGGCAGCTTTCTCTTTTCTACCGCTTTCAGTGGCTCTTTCCCCCCTAAATTTCCAGCTGATTGACCCAAAGGATGACCTGCTTCTTACTCTGCAGTCTAATTAAGGCTAATTTTTATTTTATCACATTGCTAGTTTTTCAGAAAATTGTAACTTGAGAAATTGGGGAGTATTGGTTAAAGGCAAATTCATACTGGTAAAAAATTATGTTTAATTTTTATAAATTTAAATAATTTTATACTTTTCATACAATTAATTTGCTATTTCAGGTGAAAAAATGTAAAGGAGTGTTAGTAAAAATAGAGGATAATACTATTGGCAATGATACAATATATTATTTTGATTGCAATCAGATAATACACTGGAAAAAGCTCAATATGGGAATAGATTAACAGTGCTAGGATGAGAGAAATTTCTCGCTTCAACTGAGTTTCATTCATACAGGCTCTAGCACAGAGGAACACAAAGGCTTGTTTTGCACTCAGAATTATTTATGCATATTCCAACAAGCATAAGGATATAATAATATTCCAGTACTTCAGCCTTTCCACAGAAACCCTTGTGAGTCTACTGCCCACTCTAGTAAGGAAGCTGGAATGTCAATCAAATTTTTGGACCTGGTCACAGAGAGTGAAAATTGAAAGGAATAAATTATCTCCTAAATGCCTCTTCTTTACTATTAAATAAAATATCTCAAGCAGTAGAGAACAGGTTGAACTCACCTTGCATAGGAAGAACAGAAAGGTATTCCATGAGGCTCAAGTGAGGCACTTTGTGTGTGACTGTTTTCAAGTGTGCTTCTGAGACTCTTCTGGTATGTTAAGCCTGTTCCTGGATTCTAAGTACTTACAATTAGGCAATCTAATCAGTTGCTGAATCACTGATTTCTGTTTTCTTACCCTAATGGTTCACTGAATTTTTATGAATGTGTAAGAAAATGGACAAATAGGTGAGCAATATCGGAAAAATTTTAAGTAATTTTCTGCTCTCTTTAAAAAAAGAAAGTTATCCTGTTTACCTATATACCTGGAATCTTCTTGTCAGAACAGTGGAAATCTCTTTTCACCTGATACAGTGTGGATGGGGATGGGTATGTGTGTGTATAGTAATGATCATATTGCAAGACCTATAATTGCTGCTTAATTAGATTAACTTCATTATTTTAATATAAGTAAAATGAGTTGTTGCTGCAAATTTTCTGTCTATTCTATTTGTAGAAAAATACTTAATGTTTCATAAATCTGTGAGGATGCAGGTTATTCATTTTGCCATGCCGTCATTTACCATGCTTCTGCCATGGACTTCTACAATGTAGGAAGTAAGGAATGTGTGATAAAAGGCTAGAAGTCTAAAGCAAGGTTGCAAAAATAAGGGTATCCTGGCGTTCTTTTGTCATATTGAAAATCTGACATATCTGAATTTTGTCCATGTCTCCATCATCTTCTGAGCATTCCCATGTGTATGTGCATATGGGGTCATGATTTTCATTAACAGCTCAAATGATATATTTAGTTCAGATGGAGATCTGGAACATTACTGGAGTTCTTTTGCACTTAGGACAATGTGAAGCTTGATGTTTTTACTACAGTATGATACATTTATTTTATGGTTTTAAGTGTTTTATACTGGATATTAACCAAATAATGTGGTGTATGTTTCAGTTTTGGACATTGAAAATAAGTCATAGGCATTTTTGGTGTTGCTAACATATTTATAAAGCCGTAAAGAATTTATTTTAACCTAAATACATTAAAATGTGTAGTAATATATTTAATAATAAAAAGCCAACTAGTGTGGTATGGGCTGGATGCTCAGAAGAAAGATGGCATTTAAGCATTTTGCTCAGTATGTTGAAATACACAAAGCACAGGAAAATATGCTGCTCCACACTACGCATCCTTTGACCTATGTGATATCAGTCATTCTCTCATACAGATGTGCTATGGACCTTTCCTTTCTTTTGGACATCCATATTTATGGAAAATATTACTGTGCTTCAATAGAAACGATTTTCAGACAGACACTTGCTTACATGAATAATATCTCTGTTATTTTTATTGTAATATAGTTAGAGATTTTATGGAAATGCACAAACAAAAATGATTTATGATTAATGCTTTTTACTCTGGTAAGTTACCGTGTTGATTCATGGATAGAACCGTGTTTTCGCTTCTTAATTGATTCAGACATAAACTTCTAATTTTTTATGTTGCACTTGTTAGAATATTTTATAGTAAGTTATTATCTCTTATCTTCAGCTACCTGAAAGGGGGTCGTGCCCAGGTGGGGGTTGGCCTCCTCTCTCAGGAAACCAGCAACAGGACAAGGGCAAATGGCCTCAAGATGCCCCAGGGGAGGTTCAGGCTGGGTAATAGGATATATTTCTTCACTGAAAGAGAGGAGAGTCTGTGAATTTGAACACACTCCCCAGGGAAATGGTCGAGTCACCATCCCTGAAAGTGTCCAAAAAATGAGTAGAAGTGGCACTTTACAATATAGTTTAGTTGGCATTGTGGTATTTGGTCAAAGGTTGTGATGATCTTTGATAGTGTTTCTATGATTCTATTAAGAGTTAGATAGCATGCTTAGCATGGGCTTTGAAAAAAAAGGAAAAGTATGAATAGCCAATAATTCCAGAGGGTCAGGTCAGCTATAAACTCAAGTTTACCCCACTTCTACATGAAGATAGGCAGATTTCTGGGTGATGAGGAAGCTTATTTTAAACTTGTTTAAAGTTGTTGCCTATCAAATTGTATAAGTGGTTGTATCTAAATGCCAGCTTACTCTGATTCTGAAATCCTGAATTTAATTTTCAAAAAAAGAAAAAAGGGAAAATTTTGAACTGCCTGCCAGACATTCCCAATAAAACTTCCTAGAACTTGGTAAGAACACTAGAGTTCTGAATTTCTAGAAGTATTAGAACAAAACTTGATGCCAGAAGTAGGACAATTAACATAGTTTGGTGGAGATACGAAAAGTAGTTAGGAGTGAAATCTTAAGCGGAACATGAACTGATGGTGTTTCATTCACATACAAATAAGTGAATTGAACAGTTTGGGGTGTTCCTTCTTATGGACAGTAAGTAATCTACTTGCAAATAGCATGTGCATTTCCATGAAATTCATGTTCTGCACCATATGTTCTGCCTGAAGTCCCAGTTTTGTTTAAGACTTTGGTTTTTAAATAATGGTTAAATATATTGTATTTAATGATGTCATATATTTTTCAAAGACTACCAGGAAAACTTGTCAGCAGCTCACGTGAAAGATAAAAGGCAAAGTGAATTGTTAAAATTAAAATGTCATCTACCCGCTGGAAACATTTAATTGCTTATTAATGCTAGAGCAAGAGTTTTGAGGTGTTAATTCCAGGGTTGCATCTGAATCATTTGAAGGCATATTCATGTGGACATAGCCTGGGAATATCTCAATGTAGTGAAGAGAATAAGCTGGTATGCAGTTGTTTGCCATCATGATACATTTAGCTGCTGGGGGGTAGACTCCTACATTTTTATTTGATTGTTCTTCCTGTGGGTGTGCGCATATTATAAAGAAAATTTTAAGAACGTGGTGAATTGTTTTTCATGTTTCTTGGCAGCATGCTGAGTGACAGGCTGTTATGGGTAGACTGCTTTTGACACTTAGGTCTTTGCATTAATTTAAAAGCACTAATAGTTTTTTTGCAGCTTGCAGTGTAAACTCTATGACTATTTTAATAATTATTAGCCCTTCTTCAAATTTTCACTGTACCATGTCAAATTTGGCCCTGTTGAATTGTGTACAGCTCCTCATTCTTGCAACAAACTGCAAAGTCTAAATTCCATAATCAGGGACTGAAGTTAGTTTTTTATAGTGGCGACTCTTCTTTTGCATTTATTTGACAAGAAGTGAACACAAAGACCTCTTTTACTATTAATAACTGACATAAGTAATATTTTCATGTGGGTGATGGCACATTTTATCCTTATGCAAAAGAGGCACATATAAGAAGTGTAGGTAATATACCTACTTGAACAATGTGTTTGATTCCTGGAAAAGAATTAATTATAATCAAATTAAGATATGAGAAATAAAAATGGAAGATGAGGTTTTCCATGTTTCTTGTTAAGTCAGTTTACACTTCCAATGTGGACTGCTGTGATTAGACTTTCCTTGTTAATGGTAAACCCCTCTCTTTTCCAAACCCTTTTCCCTGTACTGTGTGCATATATTTATATTAAAAATAAAAAACTTTCTTCTACTTTTGATAATTGGAGAATATCTAGTGTTTTAACAAAGATGTTTAAAATGTATAAATTTTGAGATTGGTTTAAAAAACAAACAAAATATAGATAACTTAGTTTTATTATTTTGAACTGCATTTGG
This sequence comes from Machaerirhynchus nigripectus, assembly GCA_013397975.1. Lineage (NCBI taxonomy): Eukaryota > Metazoa > Chordata > Aves > Passeriformes > Dicruridae > Machaerirhynchus > Machaerirhynchus nigripectus. The sequence goes on along the minus strand of VZRQ01011249.1, from coordinate 329,844 downwards.
GTTTTTTTGGCATATTCTGGTACTGATGTTATATCTCTTCATTATTCATTTAAATAATGAAACAGTTTAATATAAATTCACCGTTTATCACAATATGATCAGTGTTAGGGGAACTTACACTTAGAAATGGGAAAGCTCTGGAGCTATGTGGGGACAGATTTCCAAATGGTGGTAGCCTTTCATACAACTAGGTAAGCATCTTTCAAAGATATTCATACTAAAGTTATAACTGCCTTCAAACAAGGGAATAGGCAATCTGGCTTCTTGAGTTGCTTTCAGAGATTTATGTATCTTTTCTTCCTAACTGAGATACTGTAGAAAATCCCAAATTTTAGCTATCTTCTTGATCCATAATCTCCCACAGCTTCTCAGAATAAATATGTGAATCATCTAGATAATTTTGTCTTTAGAACCACATATCATATTATTGTTAATAAGTTCTGTGCTCTTAAACAGTGTTTTGTAGCTCCCGTATTCTCAGATTATAATGTTTTCTGTTTTGTGATGTGTGTCATTCCTTCTCCATCTTATTGTCTCATATCTGTATTTTTCTTTCTGCCATCACCTCAGTCATTATGTTACTTTACCTCGTTCCCGGTACACCCAGTCCACAGATCACCATTACAGGGATGTCAGGTATATGTTTTCCTCTGTGTGACTGTGTGTGGATAATGCATGTACTCCTATGTACCCACATGTCCACTTCTGGTTTTATTTGTCTGTGTATAGTGGTAGAAAACATAGAAGTTTAGTTAGTATCATCATTAGACTTGTTAATATAGCGTGCACACAAACCCTGGGTAATTCTTCCCGTGTTTCACTTGAATATTTTTTTACTGCCAATAGTCTATAATGGTACACAAAGATGATGCTTTATTTACATCACTCTAATGTCTTTTAGAGAGTATATAAAGAAAATAATTTAAACCAGCAAACACTAATACTTGTTAATACTGTGATTTTAACATTCAGAAAATCATATATGAGTGGCTGTGTTAAAGGTTACGTAAAACTGAGAGTGATACCTTTCTATAGTCTTGTAGCTCTTATAGCTGTGAGCCAATATACTTTAATTTTTAAAAGTAGTTTTGCAAAGTTCACCAAAGTTCCAGTCATGTTTTGTTCCAGTGTTTCATTATGTTGCTGACATTGCTTGCTTTTCATGTTGTTTTGTCCTTGTTTCATCTTTTTGTTGCTTTTCATTGTGTTCACCCATTATGTTTTGGCAGCCAGGATCACACAATGTATCCTCTGTTTTGTGAAGATGCAATCAGATTACTCCGCTCCCGTAGGATGTGCCGTACCTATTCTGAGGGTGCTTACTATGATCTCGAGAGGTATAATTGATGTGGAGTATATCATTAACTCTGCCACACTGACAGTGCCATGTTTGATTTCCAAACTGAGGATGTGATCTATGTTTTAAGAGTTAAACACATACAGTAAATATGTTTTATAATGCTCCGGGTATGTAAGCATCTAAAACTGACTACACAGGGCTATGGGTAAATCCCAAGACGTGCTGCATAGCTTTACAGAAAGGCAGTTTTAAAATAGGTTATATGGATATTATATGTCTGTGTCTTTAATAACCTTTATTTTTGCTGGAATTTTTCAGAGTGCTTATGGCATTTATTATTCTCTTTGAAATAACAAGGAAAAGCCTATTTACTTTAAAGTACACAGAAAGAGTGTCTTTCTGAAGTCTTATACTTTGCTTAACTGAAAAAGAGTGTGAAAAGTAAAAGTGTATGCTTATGTAAGCTTACATTATATATATTTGTATACTGCATATTCTGTACTTTGGGAACACTTGTATATATTCCTACCTGTGTGTGATTGCAGAACATCGTAGTTCCTATTTATACATGAAATATATGGAGAGAGAATTTGAGCCCATAGCAATTTCTGTGAAATAATTTGCCACTTGAAATGCAATGGCTTTTAAGGGATGCTGGTGTAGCACTGTAATTAAGATACGTTCAGAAGAAGGGCCAAACAGGAAAAAGTTTACATCGTTGTGTGTAAATAGAAATAAGAATATCAAAGTGAAAACTGTGAGCCAATAAAAAGGAAGTGGTGACTTCAGATCAGATACAATGGTTGATACAGGTATTGCTTTACAAGAGGGGCCATGTAAAAATTTCCAAAGCAAGAAGTAAAGAACTCTTGATGTATTAACTTCATGGCTGCCCTCTGGATATGAGTCCTTCTGAGAAATTCATTAATATTTGCTCTGGATTCAGATCATATGTCACCACATTTTTAAGTGAATGTAAAATCATTTTTGGATGCAGAAACAAAAAAGGATCTGAAAAATCCTTCTGAAGAAATATTGCTTTTTCAAAATTCTCTGAAGCTGTAGTATATTAGACATTATAACATCTAGAACTCAGTCAAACATTTGTTTTGAAATGATGTTGTGTTACATGAAACCTAATATAAAGGAAGTGTATAAATAGGTCTGTCCACATGTAGAAACTTTGATAAGGAGAGGGATTTTTGGTTTCTTTTCTTAAAATGAATGATGAAATGTGCTCATTTGTACACTATTTCAATGATTAATTTTTATATACTTTCTTTTGCCTGAGATATATACTCTGATTTGCACTATCTGAACCTGTTTCAGATTACTGGTTATGTCTGACTGTTCAGATATTAGGGAAAGTTGGAGCTATTCTCAGATTGTCTTACTTTGAGGTTCTTGACTTGTAAATCTCAATCTTTGATTCTGAAACTAATCTCTCAAAAATAAAGTAAAATCAGTGAAAATAAAGGGCAAAAGTAACAGTATTTCACAAAGATGAAAAAGCTGGGATTTAAGCAGTGAGAAAATCTTTTCCAGGGCTTTATGGAAAAGAAGGCTATTAAAGCTAATTCCGCCTGGGATCAGAAATGAAAATCTGACATGAAGTGGAATATTTCTAGCTCACTGTTAGAAGAGTATCTTGAGATTCCTTGGCCCTAGAAACTGATCCTGGATTCTGTGATCCCCTTGAATCCAGGCTGCCTGTGGGCAACATTAGTGTTCAAGCTACTTGAGTCATCCTACCAGATGTGTATTCCCCTGAGTACCTCACAGCCACAATCATAGTTCCTAGTTTTTCATTCTTTCTGTCTTTCTGCATTCTAACAGCAGTTTTAGGACCATTTATAGCATAATTGTTATCCAGTTTCTCCTTACACATTGAAAAACACTAAGCAATTTTCTATTCCTAATTTTTATTGTAAATATATGAAAAATTACTTTTTAAACAATATTCCTCTTTTATCTTTACTCTTTTCCCCAGTTCAATGTTTGCTCTAAAATACATTATTTTGTAGGCCAAGGTGTTATTCCTATGTTCTTTGTTCCACCTTCTTAATCAATCTTTTCTTGATATCAAGAAACCACATCTCTTCCTGTCTTTTACTTCGACTTTATTAAGCATATGAAACAACATTCCAGTTTCCAGTATTCATCAAAATAGCAAATATTGTTCTGCACAGTCCAACATTCAGGAAAGAGTCTCTCATCTGGGACAGAGAGTTTTTTATCTTATATCACTCTGAATCCACCAGTCTGTGTCCTGCAGGCAAATATATCATATAGATCTATTATTCAAAATTACTTGCCTTTGTTATTCATGGCTCCTTTCATTGCTTATCTTGTAGTCATTCACAGCCAGACCGTTAAATCCTGTGGTCCCGTCTAGCATTTTTTTCTGTTTTTTTTTTTTCCCGACAGAGTGACTGCTTGGTTCTCTTTCATCTTTTCTCTGCTGAAGTTTGTTTCAGTTACTCTTTATCAGATATGATAGATTTTAGTTCATTAGTTCTAGAACACATTTAAATTATCAAAAACCTTAATTTCTGAGGTCAGTCTTAGGTTATGGCATTCATCATTTTGTCTTTCTGATAGCTCCTCCCTTTTGAAGAAATCCATCTCTTTTCCTCCCAAAAGGAATAGCAGCATTAACAAGATAGTTATTCCAGCATATGGCTAAGAAAGGCAATAAGCACCTGTGCATCTTCAGTGACTTCAGAGCCCTTAGGACCTGGGGTCTACTCAAGAACATCCTGCTGCTCAGTACTGCACCCCAAGTTTCCTTGACTCTTCAATATTATATTCCACACGGTAGCACCAGCTGGTATCTCTTCCACTGCTGCAGCTACTCTTGCTTCGTGTACACAAGGCATCATGGCTGGACATGCTGAGCTGTACTTACACTTTTATTTATATCCCCCAGTTCAGAATCCTATCGTTATATGGGCTAATTCGTAATCTGACAGTCACACATTTTAAATTGTCTGACACACACGTGCTCAATGACAGAGTAACGTTCTCAAGGTTCTTATGCTTATGTTTAAAAAAAAAATAATAGCAGTTCATTCCAAATAAAATATGCTGAAAACCTCACTGTATGACATTCTTTCTCAACTTACCCACCTCAGAGCTCAGCTTAATCAGCAAGAACAATACACTATGTGCTATTTTTTTTTTCCACTTAGCCTTTGAGTTTAGTGTTTGTAAGTCCATAAAAGCTGGTTGGTGTATGTTTTGTGCAGGATGTGAGGCTTATTTCAGGCAGAATTTCTTTTGTATGATTTAAGGAAATTACTTTTGCTTCCATTTTTTTTCCTGACTTTTGTTTTACCCTGAAGAAGTTTTCTAACATCCATATCCTATTTTTGGTGAAATTTCTCAGTTGCTCAACTATTAGTTTCCTGTCAATGTAACTTTTTCCTTCTATGAAATATGTGTGCATTGATCAAGTCTTCTTAATATGTTGTTAATTATTTCTGATTAGAATTTGAAAGCAGAAGTTTCAAATTTTATCTATATATATATATATATGTGAAAGTATATGTTCAGAGTATACTGCTGAATTGAAGATAAAAGTGCTCTATGTTCATCCCATCTTAATAATAAAGTAAGGGAATACATAATGAAAACTCTCTCTCTAAAACGTCTGAAATATCTGTGCTATTTATTTCATATTCAGGAGGACTAGGCAGGAGAGAAGAGTGCCTAATTCATATTATGATGACACAGCCTATACTCCTGAAAGGTATTTTAATTTATATAGTAAAAATAGATAGAGTTGAGTAATAAATTTTTATGAAGCGTAGTCTAAAATTCTAATTGGCCTAGACTAATGATATTAAAATTTACAGTGCACTTTATGCCATATTTCTCTAAATACAGAACAACTAATCTCCATAGTTTTAAGTACCTCATTTTCTTCTTAGCCCTCCATTAATTTGACTTTGGATTTTTTTAAGCATAATTCTTACCTTGAAAAATTTTTTATTCATTAGATGTGGGAGGAAAACTGAATAGTACAGAGGAGCTTAGGTACAACTGAAGTTTTTTTCACCTCTTAACTGCACCATAATTCAAATGGCTAACCTTTTTAGTCACTAGGACTGATTCTAGGCCAATTTAGAGTCCTCAATTTCATTCTTCCAATAACCTGAGTACCTTAAGATGGTGCTCAGTTTTTAACATCTTACTGCTCACATTGACTTAAAAAAGGACTAACCAAATGCCTTCAAATTGGTTTTGAGTGTCTGCTGTGCTAGGAACCAAAGTACTATTGTTCTTCCTAAATTTTGTTACGCGTGTAATGCATCACAGTGAACATAATATAACTAAAATCTGACATGTAGTCTGAAAAATTTTGGAGTGTCTCTGGAAATAGTTATTTGATAACAACCTTTCATGTTTAAAGAGCTAGGCCAAAAGAGAAGGAAATTTGAAGAAAGGAGCAAATCAATGTTCCTCTGCCTCTTTACAATTAGATGTTTTCTATTTCTGTGTCCATTTTTAAGTAAATGTCTGATTTTTGTCTACGCTATGGGAAAAGGTAAAGCAGGGATGTTTTCCTAACTAATAGCAAGAAATTTTGTTTTTATTTGATTATTTTTAATAAATACAGTCATATTTTTAAAAAAAGTGCACTGAAATTTTGAACCCAAATTTATGTATTTATGGTATCTGCAAAAAAGTAATTTTAGCAAAAAGTCTGATTTAAAATACTGGTTAACTGGAGAGACTGGCTTCAGTTTCGAGGATATGGATTATCAGGGACAGTGTAAAGATATACCTGTCATCCTCCAGCAGTATTTTAATTTATGTTGGATTAAATATAAATATAATCTAAAACTTAATTAGATTAAACTAAAGTGACTTTCATTCAGCCATTGATCTGGCTATAAACCATGCAAAAAAAAAAAAAAGCCATTCCCCATACCATCCAATTGGACATAGAAGAATCAAGGGCAGCTGATTGACATTCACATATATTGCTCCCCATACTGTCTTCCCTCAATGTAATGACCAGGAGATGTGGGGTTACTAAGTTTGTAAACATATTGCAAACCCTCAAGTTCTGCATTATGAGAAGTTTGGAGAAAAGGCAGTCAGGCAAAAAATACTGCTGTGATTACCAGGAACAGATTAATGAAAACTCTTGGATCAGAGTATTCAAGCCATTAAAAAGTCTGTCCTTTAGCCTATGGCTAGTATTTTCATATAATATTATATTAGATATAAAGAAATATCTCTGATAATCCCTGTCTTCTCACTCACTCTCATGTGGAAATCACTGAATAGTGAGAACATGAGAGTTCCAAGGCTTCACCCTAACAAGATCCTGAAAGTGCAAAACTTCAGATATTTAGTTGAGACTCCTTAACCAAATGGTGGATGATTTGTATCCAGTTTTATTATACTAGAGTAATGGCACATAAACATTTTATTCCCTGATTTCTTGAAGCAGCTTTTTTGTCCCATTATTTCTTTTCTCAATGATTCTTCTTAAGATAAAATACTTCTATATGTGTTTTATGTTGTCTTCAACTGATTTGCTGAAGTGATGCTGCAAATTCTTGGGCAGCCCCTAATCAGGACCTGCAAGAATAATACCACTAAAAAATTTAATTCATTTTCATCGTTTGATAATTGAAGTGAATTTTCTTCTGCTTCTTACATAGCTGTGAGAAACCAACTAATGTATCAAATAGAAAAAAAAATTACAATTGGAAAGGTTGTTTATTTGAAGTTAAAAACAATATTTTAAACTATTAATGTATATAATATTATTTTTGTTAATATTTTATCTCCAGAATTACTTTTTAATTATTCCAGAATCTCAGTAGCCATTGAAAACATGAAGACATTTATGTAGAAGAAGATAAGTGATCGATTAGTCTTTATGGAACTGAAATTCATGGCTAAACTTCTGAAAAGACTAATAGTGAACTATAATAATTGTATCAGGAAAAAAGGCCTATAATCTTCTTGGTGTATGGTTTTGAAGAAGTTGGTTTTCTTCAAACGTGAAAGGAAATATGAAATGTGCAAAATTTAGTGGAAAGCATTTGGAAATCTTCCCATTATGTTGAGAAGTGGTCATGTCACATGAATTAGAGTGCTAATAATAATAATACATAATTTTTTAATAACACTTCTTTATTTTAACTGCATTGTAAAGGTGGTACAATGGTGCAAGTTCATGGGCAGATGATATAGTCAATGGTTCAGCTGAAAAATATGGGTAAGTAAAGAGTGTAGTGTTAAAGATAAAACTAAAATGTATTTTGAATCTTTATAATAAGAGTTCATTTATAATTGTACCAAATTTATATCCTAATAAATGTGTTTTTCTTGATGTCTTTCTTTCTTGACTCAAAACTAAGAAACTTATGTTCTAGTCTTTTTTCCAAGATTAAACTGTTTTATTCAGTTACAACTAGAAAAAGAACATTAATTATGTTTGAACTATTTTTAAAACATGTTCTCACTGTTCAGGGCTGCTTAAAGAAAAACGGCTTTTTTACTGGTAATACCTGCCTACATTTGCAGTGCTGGGGAATGTGTCTTTGAGACCTAATATTTTTTTACTTTTGGAAATAATCCCGGTTCTATCTGTCTATTTGTGATTGATGTGTAACCCATGCAAAGTGCTTTGTGCCTTACAATCTTTAGTTCTTCCCAGTTGTAGCTGGCTTCTGATCAAGAAAACGCTCAATTTTCCCTTGCTTTTAGTTTGCTGAGTTTACTGCTCCCCCCTCATTTTCTTCTTGCTCTTGCAAGAATTTTCTTTATTTTTACTTCCTTGCTTTGTGAATGTGGACAGAGAACATAAGCAACTGTTAAACTGAAACTTAAGAAACCTGATAAAACCCAGGATTAATGCATCAATATTTTAATGCAGGCTTCTCTCTTCTTGAGAGAGGAAGGTTTGTGAGGGTCTTTTTGCTAAACATTAGTGCAGTTGTAGAGACTTGAGACCATATATCTTCTCTAGCTTTTTGAATCACAGTGCCACTGTTCACTGGCTCTTCATTTTTAAGTGTATGGCAAGGGCCACACTTCTTACTTCATCCTGAAAACTGCACAAGCATTCTGAAAATGAACAGCATTTAAAGAAGGCTGAAAAGTGCTTAGTGTAACTAAAGCTTTTGCTTTTGATAGTCTCATGAAATAGTCCTGGCTTACTTCTCTTTTCTTACTTTTAGTCCTGAATAGATGCTAACATAGGTTAATATCAGGGGTAAATATCTAAAAATAGATTTTTAACTTGAAAAAGAAACTTAATTTGCTACTACTGTCTGTCTCCATTTAAGTTTAGCTCCAAAAATATCTTTCAAAAGAAAAAAAGACAAAATCATTTGTTGTGAACCATTATGACTTTTAAGTAAACCATAAGGCATAGAAAACACTGTAATAGAATAAAGACTACTGAAATGGATCAGATTCTGTACCGATCAATAGACTTAGAGAATGCCTTTAACAGAAATGGAATGTTATTTTGCTCATTCATAATTTAAGAACTTAAAAGATAATAAAGTCTTACATACCTGCTCATGTTGGAATGATCTGATTGAAATCCTGGTCTCAAGAGACAAAGCTCTTGATGTCAGGGAGGTCAGAATTACAGGTCTGTTGCCAAAAGTTAAGAGGATAAACACATAGCTGCAGTATGTATGCACAATAACTGCATAGATACAACTGTGGTTGTGGTCATTTACTATTTAAATATCTGCCATATTATTGGTGTTTAAAAATGTCTCTGAAGAAAAAAAAAAGCCAACTACATATATGTGTCATAGAGAAATAAAGTTATATTTAAGATCTCAGGAAAAAAATCCCACAAAATCCAAGAACGAAGTAGTTTTCACATTTTGCATTTAGTTTTTTACTTTAAAAAGGCATGTTTAAGTACATGCTTAGTTTTAAGCCTAAAACTACTTTGATTAGTTAGTCTATAGTCTAGGTGCTCTGCTGAAATACATTTGGACATTCAAGCCCTACTAGGAGATTCTTCCTTTTCATTGCTTCCCTCTCAAGATTCTCTATGCATTGTCTTATATACCACCATACTTCTGTCATGAAACACATGTTGATTAAAACCCATTAATGTTCCCGTTTCTGCTCATACATTATGATATAACATTCAAGTTGAGTGGGTGAAATACTGTGTTCTGAAATGGGAAAAACTGTGAAATATAAAGCTGTAAGTATTATATTTTGGAATATTTCCAGTACTTTAATGGAAGTTTAGATTACTATCTGGAGAGAATCACTGCAGTAGATTCAGTTATAAAACTGAGCTGGGGTGAAGGAGAGGAGAGGATTTCAGCTCTCATCTTTGAGAATTTTGAATTCCCAGCTTTGGAATCCTAATCAGCTTTACATAAACTTCAGTGAGTCATCTCATGAACACAGAGATGTGTATTCCTGCAGGGTGATTCTTTTATGTGTGTCAGTTAAGGATCTGTGTTAAAGATGTTGAAAGTTAGGAGTTGTTGGCAAAATACAAGATGCTATATAAGGCAACTGGCTGTTTAACTGAAAATGTACATTGCAAGTACAAAAGCAATAAAGTAACAACACTTTACAAATTTTTTTTACAGATAAAACTATATGAAATGCACATCATTTCAGTCTTAATTGTTCCAGGATTTACATTACTTCTTGGTTTTATTGATATTTGATTATAATAGCTATTATAAACCTCTAACTAAATCCACAGTATCATAAAATAATTTGGGATGGAAAAAACTGTCTGCTCCAACTCCCTATGTAAAGCAGGACTTTGCTATTCCTCAGCAAATATATCAATGATGACACATATTTTGGAGAGTAAATTTCAACAAGTATGAATATGTTTGCTTTTCCTAAGCATTTTTATAATTGTACCATGCCATGTGTTAGCATGAGATATGCTGACAACAGAGTCAGCAAAGTGACTGCAGTGCCGTGTCCAGATAGCCGAGCAAGCTGTAAGCAATTGAATTTCTGTACTTGTAGCAGAACGTAGGAGAGTGGAGCACAACATGCCTGGGACCATAGCAGAGTTCTCTGCTTTGTCTTCTTAGCTGGGTTAGTAGGGTGGTTCAGACACTAGCATGTTACAGTTTAGTCATATCTGTCACTGGCATGGAGACATACTGGAAGTTATCACATATACCACAGGGTAATATGCATGTGACTAGACCATATCAGTGTATGGATGCATGATATATGTGTTATATGTGTGTGTGTGTGTGTGTATGTGTGTATGTGTATATGTGTATATATATATATATGTGTGTATGTGTGTTACATATATAAAAAAAATTATAGAATATTACAGCAACCAAAATATCTTGCTTTACTTTTCTTTTAAACCAGAGTACCTTAAAGCTTTACCTTCCTGTCTTTTAAAAACTATAGAGGCACATAATTTTATATTAAGTTGCTTTATGAGTATAGATGAGTTATTTGGTGAGATATCCTGTCACCAGTTTATCTAGATATTTGACAGTGTACTGCTCCTTCCCATTTTCCATTGCAATATTTTTGACTCAAATTTAAGTTTGCTTGGTACTAGAAATCTGTTTTGTTTGTAGACATGCTTATCTATGTTATGCTAACAGAGGATCTTGTGTCTGTGACTAAACAGCAAAGTTCCTATAGCTAGTAGAAGAATAACATGTCCAAGGATTGAAATCCAGCAGCCATCCACAGACACTGACAGGTATTGCCATTGTATATTAGCTGGAGTTTGAAATTATAATAATTAGAAAGTGTATTGTTGTATTTTTCTTGTTCTGTTCAGTGTTTCTAGATTAAAAAGATGCACTAGGAGCTGAATTGTAGTGTACTGTAATCCTACAACAATTCTATTTTTATTTCTTCAGGTTTTTTGTTACAAGAAAATCCTAATGCTAAAATGGTGATTGGTACCATCTCATAGTTTGCACAGTCTAAAAAAATTTGATATGGGCTTTTAAATAAATTGTTTTTAGCCATTTTGGGGAAAAAAATATTCTATTTGTTATGTAAGCTGCTACAATTGCTTACTGTTGGAAAATGTTAATCTTTTATAAAGCTTTCTCTATCTGTAAGTTTAGATTAATGACTATAATAATTTGTTGAAAATTCTTTTTATTTGTTAAGAAAAGCAAAAAATCTGAAAAATTAAAAATCAGAAATTATTATTTTCTGCATTGGGAAAAGAGTTCACGTTCGAAATTTGCAATATATATAAAAAAATGGAGATAAATCAGTATATAAATATAAAAATTGGTAGCACCTTTGCTTAGGTACTATAGCAACTAAGGTTTACAGTGGCACCTAAATAATACTAGTTTCTAGTTCTAATACTTGATTGGTTTGGAATAAGGGGTTAGACTGAATACTCACAGAGCTTTCTGCCTAGTGACTTACAGAGAGCTCAAACAGTCTCATAGTGATTGGCTTGCTTGGTTTAGAGGCAAACACTGCTGTACCTATTCCTCAGAGTAGGGGACAGTTATGCCTACAAATCTTGCAGACTTTACAAGGAAATTAGCCATCTACCATGCCTGTCTTCCCTAGCAAAGGTAGAAGGGTGCTACAATAGGCAGTAAATGGAGGACGTCATTATTTGACATTTCATCGACTGTATTTTCAGAATGAAAAGTCTGTTAGCAAAGGTAAACGGTGCTAGTGTACATTAAAATATTGTATGGATGTTAAATAGTTTAACTAAGACTACCATATTTCCCTCTTTAAAAATAAATAATTCATATGATATGATTTGTAATGAGAAAAGAAGAAAAGTTTCATCTAGATAATTTGTAAGCATAAGTATTTAAGAATGATACCTGAAAAGTTAGAAACTTCCATTTTTAATTTAACTTCCTCCCATAATTATGGCTGGATTTTGATATTCATGCATAATTGTATACAGTGGTAAGGGAGGAGTTTCACTGCCCAATCAGCTTATCAGAATGATAGTTTTCCTATAAAAGGGACAATTTCTGAAGACTGGGATCATGCAGTACAGGTGTTTACTGTTAAAAGGATAAAAGAATAAGTGAGGATGAAGACCAGATAGTACAACTGTTTTTTGAATTGCTCTTTATATGTGTACGATGTAAACCACAAGGCGAGGCTTTCAAGTGGAAGACGTGAAAAGTCTTCCAATAACCACTCAATAACCACTCAATAACCACTCAATAACCACTATGGCAAGTGGAGGTTTGAAAAGCCTCCGCTTGCCATTGTGGTTATTGAGAGGATTGCAGCCTGTAGCCTGGAACCTGAGGGTGGCAACTCAGTTTAACCTCAGGACGCAACTTAGTCTTCAAATCCTTTAGCCTACAAAACAGCTTTGCCAAAACTTCAAAGGTTCACTGCCAAAATGCACCCTCTCCTTCACTACTGGGAACTCCTGGTTGTTTTTCCATTTGAAGTAAATGCCTGATGCAGATTGTAGCAAACTGAATATTTATGTTAGCTATTAAGTATGAAATTTTTGAGGCCTTTATCTGTTAGCATAGTGGTTAGCTACACTGTCTTCATGATGTTCTGCAGAACACAAAATCTGCCCACTAAGCCATGATTATTGATCCTAAAGGTAAAAATGCCTCTCTCTTTCTAACCAGGCAATAGGTCAGATCCTAACATCCTAAAAACTACTTTTAATACCTGTAGAGCTAAAGAGAATGAGGCCTTAAGAGTAACAAGTGGGAAGATTAACTTCTCATGAAGCCTTTATGAGAAGCATGTGGTTGCCACTCACCTGGTCCTCTGTTTGTCCTACTGGCTGTTGGAAGGAGAGAGAAACAGAATATGGAATGATACCCTTACCGTATTTCCCAGTCCCTGCTGCTCCAGCAGTCCTCCTCTCACTGACAGGAGAAATGCTGACAGAACCAAAAAAGTCTCTGTGGGCTCATTAATATTCTTAATTATGTAGATAAACAAGATAAGGGTGAGTTTTCCAGACCCTGATATTATTCTTTTTAAAAATTTTGTTGAATTTAGGAATATTTTTTTCTCAGGATTTATTCCCATAGTCAAAGAATGACTTCTATGGTAATTTCTTGCCCTCATACAGATGGCTGACATTTTTCTCACCTTCCATACCACTGAAACCTCTTTTAAACAGTTACTTAAACTAAACAACATTCCTATCAAAGCTAAGGTTGTGTTTCTCTGTCTGTCAACAATGTAAAAGAAGCGAGACAGTGGATGTTTTTGCTGATGAAGCTTCCCATTCAGAAACAGAACTGATAGAAGAAGAAGTGAGGTAATTTTGATGTGGTTTTGTGCCAGGCTCATTGTACTTTTCCTACAATCTTTAGTGCCTCAGCTTACAATTACCATTTATGTGTCTCGCTGTGGTGTGTTTGCTTGTTAGGAGCTTATAGATGTCGGTTCATGATGTATGGTATTATTCTGAATCTGTCTGTGGCAATTCCTTCATATGCTCTAGGAGTCCAATTGTGACCTCATGGAAGGCCTGAAAAGACATTGCTTTTAATGGATATTTTATAAAAGCACTCACCAAAGTTAGCCACTATATTCCTTTTCAATGCCTTTAGAAAAAAAAAATGCTGTTACTAACATAAAAGTCTTTGTAATGAGGCTGTGGTATGTCTCTCTCTTTTTTGATGCTAATTAAAATTTGACTTCTTGTTACACTTAATCACCATTGAGCCACTCATTGTATTAACTGACTTCATTGTAAAATGCATGACTTCGCTCAAGGAAAAGTCCTGAAGGGTACACATTCCCCATTTGTATTCTGTATCTGCTCAGTTACTCAAGGAGAGCTGGTGTGATTTTAATAAATAGCTTCATTAGGGCATGGATTTTACTTTTCAAATTGCCTTGATTTAATGTATCTGAGGATATTGCTAGCAAATATTACTCCTTGAAAAGAGACCAAGTACATTGTGAAAAAAGGTGGGGCTTGATTAATTTCTGAAAGTAATGACCTCATTAATTGCCTAGGATAGTAGAAGACATGACTGCTTGACCAAGAAATTCTCTTTTACTCAGTCTAATTTCTTCCCATTGCATCTCTAGCAAGATCTTTTTCCACTGCTGTTTTGGTACAGTTCTGTAGGCTGTGGGTTAAAAAAAAATTTTAATTACAAACCAATTTTTTTTTATAGTTGCTGGAACCTGTGTAAGTACTAGTGATGTAGATTTTCATCTGATTACAGTCTGCGCACCACATATGAATCAATCACTGTAGCGTAGCCTATATTATAACAGACATCCCCAAGTCTAATAACAGTTAGCAGTGCTACATGGTAGTTATGACATCTAGAATGTGGACTTTCCTACAAACAAGAGTGCTACCTCTAGAGAGAATGCAATCTGTAAAAAATCTGCAAAAATCTATCCATATGAGGAATAATGCACAATTAAAATGCACAATTAATGAGTCCTCAGCTTTAATGAGACTAGGTATTATGTCAGCTACTTTTTTATTCCCAGGTTGATATATTAATTGACAAAATAACAATATTTTAACCCAAAAATTGTCAGGAAACAGACTATTGCATGTATAGTCATTACTAAGACATTGGAAACATTTCAGCCCATTTATCAAGAGTATGGAGCAAGTCAAAAAACCTGTATGTTATCAAGAAGTTATCTTAGAAAATTTACTCCCACTAAAATGTATATAACAAAATGATTTGCTCCAAACCAGTATCATGCAGCATATTTTATAATTAATAGAAAAGTCAAAGTTCAACTGAGCTGCTTTTTGACTAACATTACAGGAATTGTGAAGCAGCAGATAGACAGCCATATCAAAGATCCAGATCAACAGAGCAACGTCCTGTGCTAGAGCGGACCAACTCCCGCTCCCGATCCACAGAGCGTCCTGACTCAAACCTCATCAGGTCGATGCCTTCATTAATGACTGGAAGATCTGCCCCTCCTTCACCTGCCTTACCGAGGTGAAACAGACAAATCAATCAGACTAAACCCCTTCTGCCCCACCAGCTCACCATTTTATTTTCCCAGTAGCTAAGTGGTATCGCCTCATCTTTAGCTGGTCGCTAGCAGCAATAGATACTAACCCGTTCAGTGTGAACACACTATTTATATTCGACTCCGGATATAATGGTGTGGCTACCATTGCAAATTGCTTGCTAACAGTATTTAACTACATTTGTTTATGATTTCTCATTTGTCAGGAATCCTGGATGGTTTCCACATAAAGCACCTCATAACTATCATATTCTTCTCTTACAGAATGAGAAATTATTTGTGTTCATCAGACATTGCTTATGGAACAACCATCATAACATCAAATGAAACTATTTTTTTTAAAAAAAGTTTCTTTAGATGCACTGTACTAACTTTGTCTATTACTTCTCATTTTAACCACCATTTTCTCTGACTACATTTTACTGTGCCATAGTCTGTATTGTTCCTGTTTGAGTACCCCGATGGATATTTTGAGGATTTTTATACATTATTCTTAACTTAAACAAACATAATACAATAAAAAGATGAGCACATTTTGGTCTAGATCATGTTCAGGAAAGCCTCTCTTTATTTTAGAACTGCAGAATACATTCTTTTGTTTTCTGAAAGTTAGAGTTAGTATCAACAAATCCCCAGTGAAAACTGAGTCGAATGTCAGTGTCTTTCCTCAGTTTATTACTTTGTTTAGACAAATCCATGTAATCTCATTGCAACTCAAATGTAATTTAAGAAAATGCAAACTGAGTAAAGATAATTGAATTTGATTTGTGAAAAAATTTATGTGTATGTGGCTATTATATCCACATGCACATGAATATGCACACAACATATTTTCTGGCTTGACTGTGGGAACAAGCATCTTATGGAAGCAGCTTATAGAAGCATCCTCAGCATTAGTTTGGCTTCCTTTTAATGGAGAGATTTCTCTTTTTAATCAGGTCTTTTTCTGAATAGAGATAATAGTTTCACTCTGGGACTGCAGTGGTCCCAAGTGATGTAAAGTCTACTTAGTCATGTTGTCAGTTCTTGATGGTATTAGGGAATGAATTTGTCATTTAATGGTTGTGGTTTGTTTTGATATGTGTCTCATAGGTCACATCCTCGAACTGGGTCTGTCCAGACAAGTCCATCAAGTACTCCAGTAGTAGGGCGAAGGGGCAGGCAGTTACCGCAGCTCCCACCAAAGGGGACGTTGGAGAGAAGTAAGTGCATGGTTTTATCCTCAGTGATGCTACCAAATTGCTCATGAAAGTCGAGTATATTTATTAATTTTCTTTTGCCATGACAGTTGAAATCTCTTGAGTTTTGGTGTACAAAATTAGAATTTAGTAGCGGTATTGCATTTTGTATTGTGTTTTCTTCTATTATGTTTTAATATCTACAATACTCTTGGCTGACATGAATAATCAGCAGTATAATGCACATGAAACAAGGTGGACTATTAGCATGACCCTGCTCCTTTTGAACTCAGTAGGTGTTGTGTCATTGACTTCAACAGGCACAGGAAACTATATTTAGTATGTTGTCTAGTGACAAAACTCTGGCTCTTTTGGGAGTCAGGAACCTAGCTGATCACTTGTGGGTTCACATGAAGTGTATTACAGATTGCTAATATAAAACCTCTGCATCTTGAAACAGGAAGACCAAGAAGACAGGTAAAAATCTTTAAAATAAGAAATGTCAGGTATTTCATGATTCATGTTTTACTGGTACTGTAATTGTTCTTATCTTTAATGTCTATTAAAAGCACTGGTTGATGGAGACATTTTCTGAAATGTTTAGAAACAGAGGTATATAAACGCATTTTTGATAGCAGATACATTTTCACTTTCCATTTCTAGTAACTAGATGTGCCGTGCAAAATCAGTCTAAATGGCCATATACACTCATTTTTTTTAATCCTTCTTAGCATGTATATTGTATCTTTTTAAAAACTTCTGTTGTTTTTAACCCCTGTGCTTTGGTTCCTTTTTTTGTTTTTGTTTTTGTTTGTTTGTTTTGTTTTTGTGACTTTCCGTAGACAATGGAGACAAGGAGATAGAATCTTATGAAGGTCTGTACGTAAAGAAGGACTTGTTTTTCACCTGAAAGCCTTTTTAAGAGGCTGTATAGGGAAAAACAAACCCAACTGCAATTGATGTTACTTGATTGCACAGACATAGTCAGAAGTAATATCATAATGATTTAGTCTTAATTTTTAGACCAGTGGCTCATAAATTTTACAGGATTCTACATGAAAAAAGACAATAGAACTAATACTATCTAAATATGATTGTCATGAGAAAAGTACCTAGACATGTACTCATTTTTAAAGACCTAGAATTTACCCTATGGCAAATAAGAGCATTTCAGCTGTTATTAGCAGGATTAGCTGGTATTCAGGCACATGTGTAAATATAAGCATTGGAGGCTATTTGACATGCTTTATGTTAGCCATCCATTTACTCAGAACAGTGTTTTTATTGCAAATATGTTATAGTGTGATACATTTCCTGAATTAGTAGGTAACTTTCAAATAATACAGGAACAAAAATTAATTGAATTAAGATAGTCTTTCAAAAAGTTAAAATATTTTAACTTATAATAAAATCCCCTTATATTTTCTAGTATTAACACCATTTAATTGACTTAATAGCAAGTCACAAGATATCAATTGCAGTCATTGATTATACCACTGAGGGTCTTTATGTAGTATTACTGTGTTTGTCACATCAGACTTTTTAATTTAGTATTTCCAATG
Organism: Machaerirhynchus nigripectus; assembly: GCA_013397975.1. Classification (NCBI taxonomy): domain Eukaryota; kingdom Metazoa; phylum Chordata; class Aves; order Passeriformes; family Dicruridae; genus Machaerirhynchus; species Machaerirhynchus nigripectus. The sequence goes on along the minus strand of VZRQ01011249.1, from coordinate 311,851 downwards.
TTTACAGTATTTATTCCCATTTTGGAAACAAAACTTCATAAAAAGAAAACTCTTGTTTTCTCAGATCATCACTCTATTGTATTAATTTCTTTGTCGTCTTATGTGTTGTGAATTGCTTCTTTGAAATATAGTCTAGGAAATAATCACATCTAATCACATGATGTTTGCTGTCATTTCTGCATATGCTTTTATATTTTACCACTCTTCCTTGCTCTTTGCTTAGTATATCTATTTAGACTGCGAGCTCCTTAGAGCAGCAATTGTGAAGTACTACATATTTTTACTGTGTTTGAACAGAGAGGGCAGCAGTCTTATTTATTATTTACATCATAGGTTCTATAGAGAGAAATGCAATAAATACAATAAAATAATTATTTTTTATAGGAGTGCTAGAATTGTTTCCTCTGGTAAGTACTGCTGGGACTTGAGGATCTCTGGTTTTACTCAAAAACTGAGCAATATTTTCCTTTTACTTTGTCTTTTGAAAAAAGTAGTCTTTTGGAAAATATGGGTTATGGAAAATTTCCGGATCCACAGATGTTGATGTTCTAATAGACAACCAAAGCATCATCAGTGACTCAAGATACAGTAACTAGACACATTTCATATTGAATTTACACATATAATGATGGTAAACACTCTTAAAAACAGAATCCATAGATACAGCTTTCATAGAGCATTCTGTGTAATTTTCTATCATGAATTAAGAGGTCATAATCTAATACCAATAGAGTTCTTCTTTGAGGCTTTTTCTGTCCTTCTTTAGGATTTGCTAATAATTGTCTTTAAAGGGAATAATAATTTTCTTTAAAAAGGATAGTGCTCTGCAAGAACAGCAGATTACCTAACAACGTTCAGTGACAGAAAGTAATTAAGATTAATAGCAGTCTTTTTACTGTGGAGAATTGAATTTTACAGAAGGTTATTTTAGGTAAATGAAGTACCAGTTAAAAAACCTGAAATTTAATAGAATCGGAAATACTGACTATCATAGAAGGAGTTTATGTTAAACCTGAAAGTTTTGTAGATATTTGAGTAGGCTTCAATGCCTTTTTTTAAGCCCCAGTGATAATCAAAACTTTTGTGTGTTGTTGGGCAGGCTATATGACCATACCAAAAAATGTTGTCACAGAGTAGTCCTTTCTGCTCTTGTACTTGACTCAAATGAGAGAGGTGTTTCTATATTCCATGGAAATGTGCTGTGAAGGTTAAATTTTCTGTATTTTGAAATCAAAAATTTTATAGTTGACTAGATTAAGTTAAAATCAAACTGATGAAAAGAGTTAGTAAAAGATACCTTATAGACAACGATGAGTTGGAAGTCATCTAAGCTTTGTAAAAGAGAAAAAGAAAGAAGGAGAAACGTTTCTGTTGCAGACTCCTACAGTGGTCTCATTTTGTTTGCATACATTTGAATAATCTGTCTTTCTTACAAGGTTGTAACTGCATACCTTTTCTTTAAATGTAGTGGAAATGCCATAACTCAAGTAGAAAGAAGGGAGTAATTTGCTGTTGGAGATATTCTTTTGTTATAGGGCAGCACTCACTAGAATGTGGAATACGATGCGCTTATGGCTGTGTGACTAGAAATGGAAGGGAAGGAATCTACAGGGAAAAACCCAACCCTCTGGGTAATTGCTTTCCAAATTAGGATGAGAATTAAAATACATTGATTTGGGTTAGATTTAGTTCCATGAACTGTGGTATGTGGTTGGGAGTTTTTGCTCCAGGACACGTAGGTACCTCTTGAATATTTTATTTCAAAATAGCTTAGGATGTTTGCTTTTAAGAAAGCTGCCTGGGAGTAGCTATGAAGGACCATTCCTATCTGTGGTGTACTGACCCAAACATATATTTACCAGTGTCCCACATGCTCAGTAGAACATACAATTTCCTTACTTATGATGCATTTACAGCCTTTTATGGTCATCATATTTTTGCAAATTCCTTAGGCTGCCACTGCTGTGTTGCTTCCAGTATCAGCTTTGCCTGTTCAGAAGAAAGACTGGATATTTCTGAAATGAATGTCATTAGCTTATCTATCCAGGCTACACCTTGGCGTCTAGGCAGTTTGGGTCTTGCTTTAGACATGATTAACTTAGTATATTTTCATGTTATGTGGTTAGAAAATAGTTCTGAAAATACATCTGGGACCACCAAACAAATTTTCACTACTGAAATGCCAGAAGACCTTTTTTTCAGCTGAACTTTTGTTTGTATATTTTTAAATTATGCTAGAGATAGAGATATCTTGTTCAAATGAACATTTGTAGAAAGTATTGTTAAATCGAACTTGGTTTTAGTGCTGAAATGTTGAGGTACCCTTAAGTGTTCTGTATTTTTCGTGCTAATGACAAGAAGTGAATAGAGCAGTATTTATAGTTCTTAAGGGCTAACATGATCTTTTTCATTTATATATGGCTATAATGTATTTCTTTGTTCTTACACGCCTTGGCAGAAGGATGAAATCACTAGCTGCCTGCTGCTAATTAAAATGGAACACCATAAAGTGAAAGTATTCAGTATTCACCCTTCCAGTTCATTGTTAATTACTAATCAGAGAAAAAGTATTCTTTCCTAATATAGATTTTTACTTTTCCTTTTAAAAATAAGACATAGCACTTTCTTCTTTCCGCAAAACCATCCCCCAACCATCCGCCCAACCATAAAAACTAGAAAATCATGTTAACCCAAATAGATGTAATAAAACCTTAAAATTTGGAAATGAAGTGCTCAGATATTTAGCAAAGAGTAGAGCTCAGTAAGGATTTGCCCTTCTATTTATGCTCTGTGGTACAGACTTTAATTATATGATCTCATAATAATCTTGTGTCTTGGGAAAGTTATTTCAGAGCCTGTTAAGGCCTGACATAAATGCTGATTAACTGTCCTCTCTTAACTTCAGGTGTGGGTAATCTTTTTCCAGAATAAAATTAGAAATGAATAGAATTAACAGGAATACTTGATTAGGTTTAATCAGGGACAGCTAGCAGCCATTAGTCAGTGTTTATATCTCTCAGATACATATTCAAATCTCTAAAAAGGACAGATTTACAGTGACTCTGTACTGTTGCAACTCATGCAGTCTGGAATGGAAACCACAGAGACATTCTGATGATTAGGAAAGCACAGGTACTATTGACAGAAGTACATGCTCTTTATTTTAAGGAGTTTTATCTCATTCAGAACATAATTTCTTTAAACGAGATACAGTTTTGCAAAATGAAAAGGAATTTTACTGTGTGTTTAACATAACCCTACCTTAGTTTGATGGGAGATAGAGAAAGATGCTTACAATGCAATTACAGAGGACCAGTATTAAGACTGGTCATGATTCTATCATACTCTATAAGCTATGATTTTGTAGGGTTTTTAAAATATATGGCATATGGGTATTTTGTTTTATAAAAATGATTGATCACATGTATAGAGTATAGGATAGGACCTTAGATTATCTTCAGCTTGGCTATGAACTTGATGACTTAGGTAAACACAGCAGTCCAAAAAATGGAAGTACAGAGCTTTACACCCATCCCTTTTTTGTGTGGATATTTCTGTGGTACTGGCTGTGTGATGTTAGAAACCTTCATATTTGCACAGTGTAATTTGCATTTTGTGTGCTTGACAGCAAAGTAAACAGAATAGATTAGTTAACAACAGTAACAAGGCTTCCTTAGGATATTTCCTGAATCTACTTTGGGATTTTGATTTCAACTACCACTTCCTACTAATTTGCAAAAATACACCTTTGGGTTTTAATTGTGGATGGTTAGCTCCCTTCCCTGAGAGGCAGCAGAATCCTCAGAAGAATATTAAAATATTTTATTTGCATTGGTACAATTTCCACAGAAAACTTGAACAAACTTTACCTATAACCCAGAGTTTAAAGTGCTTACCTAAAAGGTTCTGACCTTTCAAGGGAAGTTATAGTTTATAATTTTCTCTCATATTGGCAAAAGGAGAAATTAAACAGCTTTATGAAATTTGAAGATCTTACTGTCTAGGTGTGAGACTACAAAGGCATAAAGGAAAATCACTGAGAAGTCATACAGCTGTGCTCATGACAGCCATTGTTTATTTACCTTTCAGGGTACCAACATGCCAAAACCACTTAAATTCAATTCACTGAAAATGATTTTTTAAATTCTTAGGCACACCTTCTATAAATTTTTTTCTATGAGAGAAGGTTGACTGTATGGATGATATCCCTGCTGAATGTGTTAACTGAAATTTTCAATGTCATGATTTCAATTGGAATTTAAATGTCACGGTTTTATCACAGAACTGTAGAGCAGAAATCTAAGCACAGATTAGTTTCTATTGCACTGGTTTCATTATAGCCTGAATTTCTCTATTAACAATAAACTCCTGGAACAAGAAGTTTTAAAATTACTATTACATGCTATCTAAACCTGAAGTCACGTAATTCAGTGAGCTATTTAATTGCATATAAACTTATACAAGTAATGAGAGAACTGGAAAGAATTCCGGGAACAGAGAACATGAAAAATCGATAAGCAATCTAAATCGGAACCTTGAAAAACTATCCTATATTGCATCACATCAAAGCTGTTTAATAAATAACTGACATTTAAGTAAAAGCAGGCATATGGTAAATCAGTTATTCAGTTTGAGACTCTTCAATATTATTACTGTTGTTACCCTCACGAGCTTTGTCATAAAAGAAAAATGTAGTTCTTTATTAATGACATTAAAGAGATATTTGTTTCTTATCATCGATGGCATTTTCACTGTTGTTCCCAACTATTTCAGTATTCTCTAGTATTTAAACATGCTCTAGGCAACCAGAGATACTAGTGGAAAATGTCTTTCTTTTTGCACTCTAACTACTCTGAAATCCAAGTAAAAAAGCATATTATCTGGCAAATTGAGGATTTTTTTTTCCAAGCTGAAAAAGCATTTCCTTTGTCTCTTCTGCACTTTTTAAGGTACCAAGTATGTCCACTAGCTTATGATTTATACACAATTTTAAATATGCTGTTTGAGAATGGAGACTTGGACTTTATTCCTAGAAAAACTAAAGCAAAGCCAAGCAGAAGATTTAAACTAATTATCTACCAGTATCTGTCTGTTTTCCCTGCTTTGGTACCTACTGTCTGCTTTCCAGTGCTTAAAAATTTAGTAAGAAATTGGCGACAAGGAACAGTAAGGGCTGCATGTGAGCATCATTACTTGCAGAAAGATCTCACTGGAGTAAGCTAGAGACATAAAGGAGAAACAGCACTAAAAATTATTTGATTTTTGATTCACTAAAAAAATCATTTCTGCCACAGACTGAGGGTTTGTATGTTATTGTGGATGTCTTTTGTTTGATGTTTATCTTTTATTTGAACAGCTTGTAACAAAGCATGCATGTTTTTGTCTTGCTTTTTCCCCCCCTCTCATCCCTTGCTTATACAAATGCAGCAGGAGATGAAGAAAACAAGCCTACTGGAGTTCAGGAGGCAGAGGTCGAGGCAGGTCTGTCTGACCACAAGCGCCTATCTCCTTTAGATATGTTTTCCCCTGAGTATATAGGGAAGCTTTACCAGCCAGCTTGTAAATAGATTAAACATTAAAAATCCATGGAATATTGATATAATTTTATGAATGAACAACACAAACAAACTCATTGTAGCATAGTTTATTTGCCAGTTGTGAATGCTTAAAATAATTCAACGTTTAAAAAAGTACCCAACTGTTTTACTCTTTTTATTCTTTTTAATGAAAATACTCTGTCACTATGCTCAAGTAACAGGCTTAGCAGATCTGGATGGATACTTCTTAGATGTGGTCCAGTCTACTTAGCAATAATAATTTTTACAAGCAGGGAAGTAAATTTTTTTGTATCATGACACTTTTTTTTCCCTTAGTTTGTGTAAGCAGACTGATGCTGGACAAAAATAGTAGGCAACTGCATTAAATGGAAATACTTTGACCATTTTGTATAATGTCCTTCATCCTGCTTGGAAGACAGTTCAGTTGGTAGTGTGATGATAACTGATAGCTCGTGATCAAATCAAGCAGCTGAAAACGCTTTTTTCAACTCAAATACCACGTGATTAAAACATAAAACTTTGACTCTAATTTCAGGAAACACTCAGGGCAGGTTCAAAGATATGCAGAGATCCAAAGACTTTTTTCAATAATTTCTCTGTTCTTCATTTTCTTTTTCGAAGGAAGAATCATGAAAGCATAAATTTGCGTTTACATGCCTTGTTAATAGGTTACATTCTGTCTTCCATAATTAACTGTTAGTAATTGCCAAAAGTGGAGGAAGCGTGGTGCAAAAACAAAACAAAACAAAACAAAACAAAACAAAACAAAACAAACAAACAAAAAAAGAGATGACCTAATCAAGAAACACATTCAGTACTAGCTGGTAGGAAAAATTACTAGCATACAAATGTATGCCTAAAATGCTAAATGCTGCTTAAAACTGTAAGTGCCTAAATCCTGTGCCCTGAACCTTCTTCCCATTGTTATTTAAGAGAAGAAAATATGGATTGCTATTTTCTTCTACGGAAAAAGGTCAGGAATAATTACTGTGACGGGACTCATTACTTGTTCAAAACTCTGGATGCTAGAGTAATTTCATAATTTCAGACGTGGAAAGCAGGTTTCCTCTTGTTTTTAATTTTAGTTCTCACTTAGGCATCCAAAGTGTCCTTTAAGATCTTTGCCTTCCCATTTTTTGTTGTAGTAGAGTTTACTTTTTTATTGCTTTTGTTATGGTTCTGTGTCTGTGGTGTTCAGTGGTGCATGTACTGTGTGCTCTTCACTCTGTGTTTTGTGGTATCTCAAGCGTAGTGCATGGAGTTTTGCTCGCATAGCTTGCAACACGTTTGTGCGTGCTTGTAGTTACATTGTTCATCATAGTAGCTGTTCCAATTTTTAATCATCATTGTCTGTTTTTAATGTTGTAAAGATTGTGAGGAAAAACATCAAACCCCACCTGTTAATGGGCGAAAAGGCAAGTTGATTATGATATTGCTTATGAATTGTGGGTGCTTG
>VZRQ01011249.1:198125-304792 GCA_013397975.1 Machaerirhynchus nigripectus | reverse complement strand
TTTTTTTTTTTTTTTTGTTGCATGTGTGTGTGTTGCTTAGTTCACTAGCTCAAAATTAGTAAGTTCACATATGTTCAATTTCAGTGTGTTGTTTTACTTCTTGGACATAATTATTTTCAGCTGTGGTTTAAAAATATTTATTGGAATCAAAAACTCCATATTTTTATGTTTTTGCAGCTAACTATATTACTGAAGATATAGTTTACACTAGGCAGGTATTTGATCAGGTTGGCTATGGAGAACTAAGAGGGTAGTTTCTGTATTCTCGTTTTGGAATTCCCAGTCTGCCTTGCCCTAAAAGGCTAAGTACAGCTTGCAGACACCTGCAAAATTGTCTGCATTGTCTTCCACTTTTTACCAGGTCTATATTCTTTTACATCGCTCGGATATATATTTTACAGGCTTGTTGCATTTAAATGTGACTAGAAAAAAATTGACCATTTTAATTATCATCAGGCTAGAGAAAGGCTTATGTTATTAGCAATCATTTCTATTGTCTAGTTTGTATTACGTTTGATGTTCTCCTCTCTTTCAAATGCTGTAGAAATAAGCTTAATTCAAAGCACTGAAATGTTAACATGGAGACTTAGGTTTCTTATCTAAAAAATAGAACAAGAAAGTTGCAATGAACAACCACAGCTTACTTTGAAGTTTTATTTGAGTTCATGCTTCTAAATTGCTTTGATAATTTTTGAGAAATATGTTACTACTTTTCCAAGTACTTCTAAGACCTTACTACATTTAGATTTTGTGTCATTGATGTCTTCAGCCAGTGAATGAAGTATAAACTAGGTAGTGTCTTGGATTTAATAAAATTTAGGTATTCATTCTTACAGTTCCATCTCTACCAGGACCCTACAAGGGATGTAGATCCAGTTACACGATTATGGACCATTCCTAACTGTCTATTCCCTAGAACAATTTAGTGGAGGGAACACAGGTGTCAGGAGAGCAGGGATTCTGTTTTGCCTGTGCTATTTCATCGTCTGGGAAGGAAAACCACACCATTTTTAATGTCTCTTATTATCAAGTGTCGACAAGACTGAATGATGTGCCTTTGCAGAGAAGGTGCCGTGTCACCAGCCTGTCAGAGCAGTGCACGGGGTCACCTCGCTTGCTCTGGTGGCTGTGCCAGCATAGTCCTGAATGAGTTCAAATACTGGGAATGTGAGGCTGTATCTGTAATCCATGCTACTTACCAGATAGTTCAGTGTTATACTTTTAAGATCAAAGTTTCAGTCGTAGTAAGATTGGAGGCCTTTGCCACTGATCTGACAAAGCTGACAAAACAATAAACAGTGATTTAGTCAGGTGAAAGTAGTTTTTGTTCTTGGTTTGTCTTCAACTCCTTCAACAAAACCAATATTTTATACACTTATAGAGCCTGAAAGATGTACATTGCACAATCAGCTAAATACTATTAACCTGTATTTAAGATAGTTTGTTTCATACTTTTATTAAGTTCTCTAAGGAGTCCATTTTATGTTTTAGAAGTTTCTTCTGCAGAACTCTTATACTCCAAAAGGATGATCAGTGCCGAATATTCATTTCAAATATTTATTACCAAAATTGTTATCCCTTTCCAATCTTCCTCAGGTCTTTTGCATTTCTCTTTCATGTATTTTGTATGACATCTTTTGATCATTTGAGTTTGTGAGAAAAGCATCCAGGTAATTCTGCCCTTTACTGTCTTAATTTAGGGTGCATAGAAGATGATGTAGTTACCAAAGCAAAATTTTTAGTGTTTCATACTCCCTCACTCTTTAGAATATTTTATCGGATTACACCATAGCTTTGTCTATTTTGAGAATCAGGAATGCTTTCCATTTCTCATCTCCCAGACTGAGAAGTGTCTGGAGCATATTGGTGTCTTGAGTTTACAGCAAGGCAAGACCCAAGTCTCTGAGGCCTGCCCTTTCTGTGCGCTCTGATTTCCACATGCATGGGAGTCCCACCACTCTGTGAGCAGTCTGGATGCCTGAAGGAATAGAACTGAAACTATTGTATATTTCAGATTATTCTAAACTGTTGCACAGTTTAGACACAATCTAAAGAATTTAGGTGACTGAAGGGTAAACTAGGCACAATAAAGGGACTCCAGTCAAAGAAGTGATGACAGATGGACCTGCTTAACTGACTTGCAGAAGTAGTGTTTAAATACACTTTTTAAAAAAACAAGCATGTTCCTGTCAGGCCAGAGAGCACTCTCATCCTGATGGCTGACCTGAGCGGTTTTTCCATCTAAGACCTTTTGGATTTGTGGAAATGGGGCCTACACTTTTCCTGAAGTACTGAAGATGAGTGCTGTGAGTCTCATAAGTGCCTTCTCTTCCTCTGGCTCACTGACTCTAGATTTTGCTAAGAGACCACAACAGCTTCTGAATTTTGCATGAGAAATGATACTAGATGTGTTTTACATGTGCTGTGAAAATACTCAACATATTCCTATGTGTTATGAGTACCTAGAGAAATACTGCATTTTGATTAAATTCTAGATCAAGCAAAGTAAGGTTTAAATAAAGTACAGACCTGGTTAGATTGTGCTAGCTGTAGGCAGCACATAAGTGTAATTTGCATGCTAGGAAAAGAGTGAAATAAAAAAACCCCCTAACCCTAACCCTAACACAACAACACAAACCAGTAAAAGTAAAGTACCAATAAAATGCTCTAGACTGAAAAACCTACATCCTGTTAAAGTTCCTTATGATATAGGCAGCTATTTTACAAATTTAGCTCTAAAACTACCAGAGGGATATTACAGATGAGAAAGAGTCCAGCTACTAACTCGTCCTTAAAAACATCCCAATTTTACTTATAAAAATTTTGAGTTTGCATCTTTCAAAACTACATCACAATACCACATAGCATTTCTAAGATTGGTATGTGACAATGGGATGTAATTTTGTCTGCTAGTCAAACACAGTTTGTCTGGTTACTAATCCAACATTTCAGAAGTAATGCAGAAGAATAAAACAGGCCTTTACATGCAGGCAGTATCTGCATGTAAAAATGCATGTAAATTTGTGTGCAAATTTGAGCAATAAGAAAACTTTTATGTTATGAAGTAGTAGTAATTGACTTTCAGAAAAACCTAGAGCTTTCTGAAGAAACAAATCTATATTTTTCATCTTTGTGTAAGCCATTTCTTGTATTTATTGGCTGGTATTGATGCTCAAAACTACTGACTTAGTTTCAGACCCCCTTTGTGAACAGAATGATTTTTTTAACATTTTAGAATTGTACCATTAGCTTCAATCTTAGCTGCATTTAAAAAGGGTAGAGCACCTGTGATTGCTTGAAGAGCTTTTTTGTGTGTGTTTGTGAGAGATGTATAATCATATAGTTAAAAATTATCTTTCTGCTTAGAAAATGTTTGAAGCCTTGCTATATGATTACACCTTTTTCAATAAATATAAAAATACCATGGAAAAAAAATCCCAAACCCTATATCAAGCTAAACCTTACCTTCTGCATTCTGCAGAGTGAATTTGTAGGCTGTTCACATTTCCTTGCATGCACAGGGTATTCCCCGACACCCAGGGAATGGAAATGCAAACTGAGGAGACACTGTGGAAGAGAGGTGTAGAGCAGAAGGTTGTACTTTGCTCCACGTTTATTTTGGACATTACTTGTAATTTTCCTGTTTTAATTGATTACCCATTAAATTCTGGCGATATTTTGATTTTTCTTGTGTTTGCCTATTGCAGCAGTATGAGGATAGCCTACCAGCTCTGACTTAAAATCCACCTAGTCCAGTGTCTGGTCTTCAGTAGACCAGGCATAGATGCTGGGGGAAAGGGATATAAGCAGGACAAGTGTGTAGTAAAGCTTATCCAGGATACTGGCTGCCCAGTCTCCTATGACTTGTGCCTCAGGAATCTACATGAACAACAACGGTGTCTTTGCACGGTGTCTTCGTCTCCCTCATAGGTTCTCTGCATTGTTTCTTCCTCTTTAAATCAGTCCTGCCAAAATAACCCCTGAGTGCTTGTCTAAACAAGTGACTTGGGGGAGGCTGCTCTTCCCAGATGTTCCAAAGAAACCGACTGATAGCAGGCCTGCTCTAGCACAGTCTGGCGTGGTGCAGGCGTATAACCAGAAGAGGGAGCAAAGCTGCCATATTTTAAAAACACGAAAAAAGATGTGAAACAAACAAACAAATCTTCCCCATGCCCCAAATGGCACAGGAAGAAAAGCCTTGATAGTGGCTTACAAATAATACCTTTACTTTGTGTTATTTAAATATACTTTACTAAATATTAATGTACACATGTTTAATGTAGCATTAACTGTTTTTCTTCTCAGTCATTTGAAGTATTACATTTTTTTCTGGTGTTTCTTCTTGTTTTAAAACTATGATATTTATAAAAGTAGCAACATGATACTCTGATTTTTAGCTAAAGGTAGGCTAAGACTTTACTGATTTTTATTTCAACAAGTGGTCTCTGGGACCTTGCTTGAATATATCTACAATTTTTCATAAAAATAAGCAATAGAAGTTTACAAAAAATTTATACCCCATATAGAGGAATCCACTAGTAAAAAATTTTAAATATAAGTTATAATTAAATATAAAATATGAATTTGCAGGTAGAGTATGTGATGGGAAGAGACTGCTACTGGACTAGTCTTAAGTGATTTACAGCTACAAATAATTAATGTAGCCTTGAAGTCAACTTGAAGAAAACATTCTTGGAGTAAGGATCAACCTAAAGTGCACTGTAACATTTTTAATACTAATAACAATAATATGAAATGTAGATATGTTGCAGTACTTTTTATTGCTTACCTGATGACTTACTTTGAAGTTATTTTAATGTATTCCAACTGCAGCCCCAGGAAATCAAGCTCAGAGTTTGGGGGTTTTTTCTTGTTTTTTCTTTTTTTGCAGAATGTGTATGTAGTTCAGTAAGAAAGATGAAATCAAAACAAGAAATAATTAAAATGTGTCAGAAATTTTATTGGAACACTGTATTCATTAAAACCATGATAAAAGCCATTTATGATCAATTTATTTTAAAATTTTATAGCATTTCTTAGCATTCATTTGTTGATTTGAGTTTGCAAATGTAAACTCTTTGCATGTGAAAGGTGTGTGCACGTATGTGCGTGTGTCCCTGCCTTTATATTGTCCACACTTTGTCAGTATTCAGAGCAATGTTCTAAGAAGCATTCAAGATTTTGAGGGAAAGACAGATCACCATGTCTCAGATAAATTCCTTCACCTCTAAGTTACAGAAACATTCTGTAAAATATTCTTCCAGTGAATGGAGGAAAAAATGTAGATCAACTGTTACGCTGCTAAAAGAGGAAGCTAAAAGATTATGTCCTCAGGTTGGCTGTGGAATGTTACCCGGGGAGGCAGGAGGTCTCACTCTCTATTCGTCAGGATAGGGAAGCATCAAGATTGTTTTAATGAGGCACCTGAAGGTTTCTCTGGTATAGGAACATCAGCAGTCTGGCATAAAATCTTGATTGCTGGCTTTTGTCACTTCGAGTTGGCCTTGACGCCATTAGGAGCATGCTGGTGGTGCAAGGTGGGGCTGGATCCATTCCAGGTACAATTTAGTACATCTGGGACGATTCATACATCATGGTTTGAAGCAATTTGCTTTCCCTTAGTAGAGGTTTGACACGATGAAAATATTTTTCTCTATATGAGCTCTAGAGACTGATGTCTCTTTAATTGTCTTAGGGACTTTGTTTTGTAAAAAGTAAAACTTGTATGCCACGAATTTAGTCCTAATTAATTCCTCTTCTTGTATTCTTAATGCGTGAGTTGAGATCTTGAGTATCTGATTCAAAACAGTTTCTCAGCTTTTGACAGCTTATCCCACAGTTTAATGGCTTCTTATTGTGCTGCACTGGTTTAAGAAGCACTAGCCAAATCCACTTTTGACTTATTTTTACAGTAGTTGTCACCATATATTAATAACATAATTTCTTTCTGAGCATTCATCGTCTAAAACTAAAAATAGAAAGAAGTTCTGAGTACTTTTCATTTTGCAGAAAAAAGATGACTAAATTAAGTATGTCCTAATGGAAAAGTGAAGACTTTATGATAACCTAATCAAAAGTCTAAAACTAGAAACGCACTGATAAAAATTGGTTCCCAGAAATTTTAGGTGCTGAAAAAAAGATAAAAGCTGAAGTGGATTTAATAATAATAATAATAAAAAAAGGATGAATTCCAGTAAAAGAGAAAATATATAAAAATATTTTAAGTAAAGGGTAGTTGTGAGAAGAACTCTTACTGGTTTTAGTATTGAGAAAAGAAAGGAGGAAGGAAGTATTTGCATAAGAAAATTCCTCATCATTAGTATATGGTATTTTGCTGCATCATCTTGTTCTTCTGCAGTTTGCTGCATCATTTCGAATCCAACTGCAACGTTCCTGGCACTAAGTTGGCATGGTTAGAAATTTAGAAAAGCTATATATATGCAACTATTCTTCTCATATATTATCTCCACATTTTTAATATTTTTCATATTAAATAATCTAAACAAAAGTGTAAGAAGTGCTGAGGTTGTACTTAACACAGGGTGTACTGGAGCACACCACCCCCCACTCCCAGGCAGCACAGGTGAGTATCACTCTCACGAGGGAATGGCACAACACCAAGTGCCACCATAGCTTCATTATTTACTGTGGTGTGCAGTGCCCAGGGGTAGGTGCAACAACTCAGACTAAAGAAACAACTGCATCTGAAGATTGTACATTTCATACTGATGGGAAAAATCTGAATTGGGGCACCTGTCAAATCCTTCTAGCCCTAAAGGTGCATCAACTGATTAAAATGTTCTCACTCAAGAATCCTATATGTTATGTAATCTATATAAGGTCTTTCTGGATAAATATTTAATGATTTTGCATCTTTCTTGATATGTAAGTCAAAGCTGATTATCACAAGAGAAGACAGGATGAAGTTCATGTTATGGGAATTGAGAGTGATAATAGGAGAACAATGCATTAGAAAATGGTATGGTTTCTTTCCAAATATTTATTATTTGACCCAAGTTGGCTATGGTTAAAATAGCAAGGGAATAGATGGTGGCCCCTTGCCCTGGGAAAAAGAAGAGATTCTGGAAACTACATTGTGTAAAGTACATTATAGTAACTACACTTACTTGTCTTATCAGAGAGTATATGGGCAGCACTGACATTTTGGCACTTTGACTAATCATCAGCATCCCATGCTAGTTCCCAAACACAAAGCTCTCCTTTAAGCTCTCCTTTAAGCTCTCCTTAAGACATATTTTCTTATCTTTGGAAAACATAGAGATGGAAATGAAATTAGAAAATGGTGAAGAAAAGGTCAAATGTTTGGTTAAATCCAGTGGATGTATCTATTTTTCTTTCTCAGTTGAAACAATAACCATTACTAGTGAAACCCTTGCAATGTTCTAGAAGTCAGTGAAATGTTCACTTGATCTGGAGTACTGCCAAGCCCTATATACTCAATCTAAATGTTGTACTTAACTGCTGATAAAATTAAATAGCCATTTGAATTTAATGCTGATATGCCATAAATATAACTAAAGCTATAGAAAAGAGGTCATCAGAAACTTTTCTGAAAGAGTTTGCATGCTCATGCTATTACTTCCTTCTATAAAAACATAGAGTAGCCTGTCTTGCTTTTTGTAATGTCGTTCATTTTTCTTTTTAAGGTTAACATGAAGAAAAACTATTTATTCAAAGAATTATATTTTTACTTGATTTTTATTTCCTCACTCTTGTCAACTCAGGTGTTATTACATAGTGTTATGGAGAGGGGTAGCTATTTTCTAGATACTGAGCTCTCAAAGAGTTATCAAGGCTTAATAAAGTTTTTCTTTTGATAGGGAACTTTGTTGTAATAAGTCTTTTTGGTCCCTGAGCCAACTACAATTTTTAGGTTCAGAACTGAATCAGGAGTTCTAAAAAGGACTCTGACCTAGAGTCAGAGTCTTCTAAAATTTGCATAAAACTAGCATGGAAATCACAGGGCTTCCTGATAGTCTTCAGCATTTAGATTATTTGTTATATATCGTAAAAAATTCCTGTGTTTTAGCCTACTGTATGTTTACTTTTTATCTTATTCTAAGTATAATCTCCACTATTTGGCCTAAATTACAGTTAACGGTATTTTTTTCATAGCAGTGACTACTCCTTAAATTCAAAAGTAGTTTTACTAAGGCCATTGAATTTCTTTGTTTGCTGGTTAAGAAGACACTTGTGGACTTATTTGAGTAAAAGAAAGGATAAATGACATCAGTAGATATTTTATTGTGAACTGTGTATATTCATAGAGAAAAGGAAAGAATCATACTTTTGCCATGAAGAATACTAATAGGATTTTATTTCCATGGTTTGGTAACAGAATGTTTTGTTTGAAATTTCTTGTTTAGCAGTTACTACGCATGATACTTCAAAGATGATAGAGTCTGTTTCAGCATGCATATCTATGGTGTCATGAAATCATTATAGTGACAATTTTATTTTAAACCTACATTTCCATCAGTTTCAAAAATCAAAGCAGCCTTTTATGGGACAGCAGCCTCTTATGGGCCAACAACAGCCACAGAGCAGAAGGCTGCAGGATGCCTACAGATAACACTTTCACATGTTTACATTTTGAATGTTAGATACCCATTAGTCTTCTTTAAAAAGGAAAATAATAATCATAAAAAATCATAGGCTAAAATCACTTTATGTCAAATTATTTTGAATTGGTAAGATTAAAAATTTTTTCCATATCTATCATATTATTCTCCATCACTGGCTATTTCTGTGACCATAAAAGTGGTAACATCTGTGGGCAGTGGTTGTGAGGAGCTTCACATTTTATGGGATCAGCAAAATAAGCAGATTCTTAATAGCCCAGAGCAAAAATGGGGTTTAGAGTATGGAATCTGTCCTGTTAATTGGTGTAGATTTGGTTTTGGCATGAGATTCCAAAGGGTTTAAAACTGATAATATTTATGCTAACTACCTGGTTTGTCAGAAGACAGATAATTGAAGTGTAAAAAAAAATATTTGACAACCTCAGAAAGACTAACATCTTCCAAGTCTAGAGAATGTAGTTCTGTGGAGCAGTGTACATGTTTCTATCTGTAGCTCTTTTCCTGAGCAGTTAAATCAGAAATGCCAATTTCAGATACAGGAGTAATTGACACAAGAGTTCTTATTGAGTAGTTTAATCTGCCCGAATTAAAAGCTGAATTTAAATCCAATTCCAGATTTAGAAAGTAAATCTGACTTAGTTTTGGCTTAAGAATGAATTGTTAAAAACACTTTTTCATTAAGCATGCATGGTTGCTTGTTTAGGGTTTTGTTTTGTTTGTTCCTTTGTTTTGTTTGGTTGGTTATTTTTATTAATTATATCTTTGCAAAGACTTTTTTACCAAAATATTTCTAACTTCCTTTGTAATTTACAGAAACACAAGGATAACGTAAGAAGCTATAGAATGTAGACAACTGACTTTTAAAAATGGCCCAAATTATATTGTAAACAAGCCCCTGTTTTTTATATCAATTGTTAACTGTAAAACACAGCAGACTATTTGACAAGTTACATAGATACTAACTTTTGGATAAGATGTTCTGCTCCAGAATGTTTAAGATGTGTAGTAATTCTCTTCACCACAGGCCTCTAAGAACTAATTTAAATTTTAATGTCAATGATAATACATTTGTTTAGATCAAGTTGTCCCAAATGATATTAGGTGTCTTATAATGTAAGTTACATAATATTTCTGATTTTTTTTTTTTTGGTTTATGCTAGAAGTTACATGGGAGGACCAGCAGAAAAAGGTGAATGGTACAATAACTGATGAAAAACCATTGCCGAAAAAGAAACACCATTCTGAGACAGGTTTGTCAGGGTTTGGAAAACCACATGAAAGCATGAGACTATAAAACCACATTTCATGCTTTTGTAATGCGTGTGTGCTTTATGTACCTTATTTTTTCACTTTGGTGTGAAATTTTTAGCATGTAGAGACCATTTAGATGACATAGTTCTGTTTTAGAATAGTCAAAATAGATCTGCTTTTGTAAACAATTGTGTTAGAATGCACATGCATTAGAAAAGAAGTGTTCTGGCACAATATTAGACATAGTTTGCTTTTTAGTTTTGAATTTTGTTATGACTTAATATATTTGTGCAAGCCTCAGGAATCCAAGTATAAGCTCTGCTGGTTCTTATTTAGTTGACCAAACCAAGGTATCTACTGCATGTACGGTGGGAAAATCACCTTCTACAGACTTGAATCTGAAAAGTGCTTTCACCATCACGCACGGCAGAAATAATGTGCCAGTGTAATTTTTCGTATGAGCTGAAGTTTCTACCTTCATACATCTGGAATTCTCAAATCTAAAGAAACCCCTTTTTTTCTCCATTCTGTACATGAATGGATTTCTTCTGAAACTTAAAACTATCATAAGCTTTCTTTCACCCCAAATGTTAAGTTCAAATCAACTATCTTTGTTCCTACAAATAACAATAAAAAGTAAACCTAGTAATAATAACAATGATGATAATAATAGTATTGTTCTGTCTTCAGAATCAAAGAATAAAACGTCTTAATCACATTAATTAATACACTTGCAAAGGGTAAGCACAGTGTAAGGAGTAGAGAAGGTAGGGAGGGAAGGGAGAGAAAAGGAAGGGAAAAGGAAAGGAAAGGGAAAAGAGAAAGGGATCTTTATATTGAAGGTTTCATCTTATATTTAAAGGTTGATCCACATCTACTCAAGTGAATGGGGATTTTTCAGTTGCAAGAATACCTAGGTTCAGTTTTATGTTGCAAATAACTCTCTACTGAGCATATTAGTTGTCTCACTCTAATAACAACACTTCTCCCAATCATCCAAATTGAAGTTTACAAGATTTGTAAACTGGCCAGCTGTGTCACCTCCTAAATTAACACTGTAATCTCACCTACATAATAATATAACACTGATAATACCCAAGTTTTTTGCTGAAGCTCAACTGTTGTACAGCTGAAAGAGAAAGACTCAGAACTGAGGAAACCAGCAAAATCTGGCTTGACTCTACCCTGGGAATTGGGCAACCAAGCTGTAAAAGGCCAGATGTGCACTTGCATTGCCTGTTTTCTGGCTTTTTGATGCATCAGAAGTTGTCACAGGACAAAACAAATACTGCTCATAAGAGTCAGGATCAGAACGTGATACAACTTGTTTTCCAACTGTTTTAACTATTGCATGACAGATTCAAAATATGTCTCCACATCTGCACTGTTTTCTTTCCACAGAAAGTTCAGCAGAATAATGCCTCTGCCCAGACTTTCCCCTTACATAGTAGCTAGGTAGGAATATTAACTCCATCTCCCAGCTGAGGTGGGCTTAGGACTGTGTTCTAGACAGATGATTTATTTATAGTTATTAACAGTGCTTGTTTATGGCCACCTTCTCCATTTTTTAGAAACATGTTTTTTAGATGGCTGCTCTTGGAGCATTCTACATTTTGGAACACGAGTGAAATCTTATTATTGAAAGACAAAAACAGGCAGAAGAATAGAAATCAGAATCAAATACGAACAACAAAAAGTTCTCATTTTAGAAGCATTCTGTATATTAAAATGTAATTTAAATGGTATTTATCTGATTTTTATCTATTTTTCTGTCTGGAACAGAACCACTGATTTCCAGCGCCTGCAGAGAATACACAGAATTAGTTGGGAAAACCACAATCTCAATTGTCAAAGTGTAGAATAGATACAAAGTTGAGTAAAAGTTGTGTTCTTCACTCTACAGTCCTAGGTCTTTCTGTGAAGGCTGATGCCTGATAAGAGCATAACTTCTGTTCTGATTTACGTTATCAGTAATGTCTTCTGCATGGGATGACGATACACAAGGCAGAAACATCTGAGGTGGTTCTGAACACTGCAATGGGCATCAAATGGCACATCCCTATTTTCCTCACATTCTTTTCCAAACTGACTCTGTCAAAAAGCCCTATGTTAGGTCTCAGTGTTAGGAGTGGAGGAGTAATAAATGCAGCTTCTAGGACTGGCATAATCTGCTATGTGGGACACACTGCTGTTCCTTATAGACATCCCTATATAATTTCAAACAGGTACTTTTAAAGGCATAGTAGTCAGAACACCTAGAAGAAGGAGCCATAGCACTGTACTCACATCTGGATGTTGAGCTATATTGTATCTTTGACCATGGTCTAATGGTGATGCAGCCTGACAGAATCTACCTCAGAAAGCTTCAAATTCCTTGAACCTTTACAATATGGGATTTACCGTCTGCACAGGACTGCAGTTTCTTTCATCTGAGAATGTTTTAAATGTTCTGCCTGCACAGAAAAGTGTGAAGTGATACTAATAGACCCTGAATGCAGATGGTGCAATGGAGGCAAGGAGGAATAGGGACACCTCATGTTGTTTTTCCCCTGTTTTTATTTTTTTTTCATCTCTTGATGAGTTTTCTGATATAATCTGTTATCAAAGCTTACACTGTCTTTAAGTGCAGTTTGTCTGTTAAGAATTTAAATTAACCAGTCCTATGGAAATAGTCAGGGCAGTATTATAGCTAAGAAAACCTGTGAGAACAAATAGACATTGATTACATAAGTACGATGGGCGAAGAACTGAGATCTGTGAGCAAAATGTAGAGCAAAAAATAAACAGATAATAATTTCAAACCCCAGAAAAATAACAGTAATATTGTAGCCTGTAAATCATGAATACTCAAGAAATATGCATGACTAGAATTGGGATTAACAAATTTGACAGAAGACAATTAAAGGTCACTAAATAAAGTAGCAAAAAGGTTCTTGTGTTACAGACTTTTCAATAGAAGATGCTGATAAAATTTCTCTTCTTGAATATCAGAAATCAACACTTTTTTTTAAGTTTCTTTAATCTCTAAGTTCCAATGTAATTTGCAGAATTAATGTTATGTATATTTCAAATATTCAATTGAATTTATGCAAGATTTTGAAGGATTGGAAGAGTAAAACTGCAGAATCGTAGGTAAGCATGGCATAAAAATTCAAGCCATATTTTGAATCCGTGGCCTTCCTTTAGCTGTTGTCAGGGCTCTGTCAGACAATACTGAATTCTTGGACACCACTAAATCAAAGAGCATGAAAAACAGTTATGTGTTCATACCTGAGATTATTAAGTACCTTCAGCACTCACCCCTGCATCTGAGTTGTAATAGATCGTATTTGAAGGAAAGTGAATAAAGAGTAGTCCTCTAATCAGACTGCATTTCTCGGTGGAAAGAAAAAAAAAGTACAGCATGAAAGAATTTTCACATGGTTTTGCATTTTTATATGTGAGGCCGTAAGAGAAGAAGTTGGAAAATAAGGTTATGGAAAGAGAATTTGTCCTGTACTGATTCAGATAAGATCAGGCAGGATACTGTTTTTCTTAAAAATCAGTTATTTTCATCAGTATCATCACTAGTGTCTTTTGAACCCATCAAGGTAATTAAAATGGAAAAAGCACCTGGTTTAAGGTACCATGGCAGAGATACTAATTTCTGTTCCCTGTCAATTATTTTTGAAGTTTTCAATCAGTCTCACTATCCAAAATACTGGAAGCTGAATACAGTCTAGCAACCTGTGTCTCTATCTAGAGGTGATAAGGCAGAAACTGCCTTTATAAGATAGCAAAAAACCATTATTTACTTTCCCTTGTTTTTCCTATATAGAGGCAGTAGATTTGATGGCTATTACCTGGGAACCATTCTGTAATGGTTTCATTATCACTGGCTGTTGATAACATTGCAGTGTCATCAAATATCCAGCTTTTGCCACAGAAACATTTGATTTCCAAGGAGCAGTTGAAGAACAGAACTGTAGGAAAGTGCTGACATATATTAATATGATTGAACAAAAGGACATGGGATAATTAAAATGGATTTATACATCTCGGAATGGAATTAAGTAAAAATTGAGCATCCTTGTAATTATTTTGGGGAAAGACATATTTCTGTAATACGGAAGTAAAACAAAGTTTTAGAGAAATCATAGCAATGGTAGATTAAACACATCAGAAAATACAAAGGTAATGTGTGCTTACAAATGGTAAGTCTTTAGATGAATAGATTTGCTTTCAATTTATAGGGAATCATGCTTATTTTTATCTGTGAAACATGTACTTTCTCCTGGGTAGGACTATGCCTTGACTCTTACATAGACAAAGTCTTTCAGAAATCTAATGCAATGTAATGAAAAC
Organism: Machaerirhynchus nigripectus; assembly: GCA_013397975.1. Taxonomy (NCBI): domain Eukaryota; kingdom Metazoa; phylum Chordata; class Aves; order Passeriformes; family Dicruridae; genus Machaerirhynchus; species Machaerirhynchus nigripectus. The sequence continues at coordinate 290,594 of VZRQ01011249.1, read as the reverse complement.
TAGTTGTAGTTTATCTATTACCACGAGTTCAGTTGTAGTGTGAAAACAGTGGTCACAAGTTATTCAGAATGAAGTTGCATTTATTTTAAAAGAAGTTTGTAGTCAGAACTGAAAGTATGAGAGATTGAAAATTATGAAAAGGGGGATATGGTTAGAAATGGGTTGACCGAGGCAAAGTAATGATAGGACAGAGAGAGAGAGAGGTAATTGTCTTTTCTGGATTCATGATATTTCCAATCCAATGTGTAACTATAGTGCATTAACACTTTGAACTGTTACTATTTTGCCTTTTTCCCCCCTTAAAAAATTACCATGTGAACTTTATTCAGAGAAGCAAAATAATAAAAGCTCTCTCTGGATTCTTCATTTAGTTTATCTCTTGAGACTTATGAAAAAGTTATGCAGTCTACGTGGTTTAATTTGATTTAGAGAGTTTATGATACGGAGAATATTTACAATTTCTTCTTTTGTTATTTTCTACCTTCATCTCTACTATACTTATCTTTGGATAAGAGTAAGATTTTTCATACCTATGGTCTTTACCTGTTGGATTTTTTACATAGCATGTATTACATATAGGCTGTATTATGTAATTGCAGAATTAAGTGTATTGCTTTAGTCTTTCCTGTATTTTCTTGCTATATTTTTGAGTAAAAATGTCAGCATATATCCAGTATGCAGTTATGATTTTGTGTGCATGGGTTTATGCTTTAAGATAACTACTTTAGCTAAGAGGGAGCTACCTCATTAAAAAAGATCAGAAGTGTGGGACAGGCTCTGTATCTTGTTGTGGCTTAATGCTTTTAAAGAGTATTAAAGAATACTGATTCTATTCACATCTCAATCTAGTAAAACAGCCTTTCATCTAAATCTTCTGCTATGAAATATTTGTACTCTTAACTTTTCTATCTACTCTTTATATCTGTACCTTAGCATTGCAGAGTTTGAATGGTGTCAGGGGACATCTTTCCTGAGAGTTAAATGTATTAGATCATTCTTCAAGTCTAATCATATCCAGGCTAATGACATACATTTATGGAACATACAGACTCTGTGGAGCATTTCTATCGTAAGAGTCTCTTCCATGTTTTAAGATTATGTTTATTTGATTCTGCTATTGCATATCGTATTTTGGGAAGAGTGTCCAGAAATGAGACTTTTCAAATCTGAGCTCATATTTGCAGTGAAAGATCTTTGGTTCTTAGGAAAAGATAAAACTGAAATTAGGAAAACTCTTAAGGGGAAAAAAAAAAGAAGAGTAATGAACTTACATCTCTCTGTCCTCTGCTGCTTTAAGAATTTTAGTTGGGCGTGTTCATCATGTAAAGTTTTTTTTTGAACACTGAGTTCCTAAGCACTTCACTTCAATGGGTGATACTACTTACAATGAACCCTTCTGTGTCAAAGCATGATAAAAAGATGGTACTTATTTTGGGGGGAGGGTTTCTGACAAAGTTTTTCGTTAACTTTTTATATTTATTTATTGAGATTTTCATTTGTTTGTAGATCTGTGTATAATAGCCTTATATATACTACTCTCATATATCGAAATGAACAATTGATGCAAATAAATGCTAGTTCCACAACAAAGCAATAAATCTCCAAATGAAGACTGCCTATTGACATGATGTAAATTTGTTAGAATTGATTACATTGTTTTATTCTTCCATTTAAATGTATTTCTATCAAAAAGATCTATTTTGTAGATTAAAAGCTGCAGAAACAGAGTATTTTTCAAACTACTGTTTGGGATTTGTGGCATGTCTTCTTAATGAGGAGAAAATTGACTTGCATAGGTGGCATTGTATTTAAATTAATCAGTCTATTAGTATTTTCTTCTTCACATCATTAATTGAAAGAAGTTGGTGCATTACCATGCCACAACTTTTACTAATTCATTAATCTTTCCAACAATAAACACAAAAATATTATAATCCATTTATCTCAACAGATCAGGTATCAGTTGATCAGGTATCCATAGTCAGAAGGCAACTATTATCTTTTTCTTTCCTCTGACTTCTACTAGAATTATTCTTCTAGTGTGTTTGATAAGTAAAAACCTACAGCTGCAAAATATTTGTAATTAAGAAATATTTTTGATTGCAACTTTGATATGTAAATTTTTTTTTCATAACAAATACTTTGCATGAGAACTTTTAAAAATGCTATTTTTAAAAAGTATTGGTTTATGTGACTGATATGCATGCAAATACTGGTCATTTGATTCTAAAATATTCAAAGAGAGCTCCCTTGCTATTCAGTTGTGTCTGTCTGTATTACTAGAATACCTTGCATTACCATACCAGACATATTCCAAGTTTGGAAATCATGTGATTCAATACTTTGGAAATTTATAGAGAAGGCTTTATCTTATTGCAGTATATGTCTCAAAGCTGCTCATTCTTAGGGATATTAAAAATAATAGACCAGGGTTAGTCGGGTCTTGATAGAGACTTTCTAAATACTGGTTTTGCTATAGTAGGAATGCTCACTTCAGGGCTATACATACGTAACATAAAATATTTTCTGAACATTTTGAATACTTTTAGCTGTGTTTTGGTGGTGCAAATAATGATTTATTTATTTATTTAGTGCATACAACTATTATAGCTACACTATATTAATGTGAGCTGTAACATGCCACGGAGAAGTAGATCTTTCTATTTGCATATTGGTATTTCTTCCAGTGGATTCTTTGTACTTGCCCAGATAATATGTTTATACTCCATTACTGCTTTTTTAACATGCAAAAACATGGCAAGCTTTGTCAAAACTGACAGCTGCTATGCTTTCACACGACGTATCTCATATATAGCATTAATGTGTGTTCGTTCTGTAAGCAAATTTAATTGCCTAAAAATGCTTTCTAATTATGTATGTTTCAAGCTGCTTGATTTTGCGACACCTTTGGTACAGTCTTGGCATTTGATAGTAGATGAAAATGTAATCTACGGCTATAATATAAAATTGTTTGTGTATAGAACAATGATTATCAGATAAAATTTAGTGTTGTCTTTAATTTTGTTTTATTGATTTATGTTGCTTATTTTAATTTTTCATTTTTTCAATGGTATCTTGATATTGACTGTGAAATGCTGATAAAATTACAGATACTTTTGTGGTGCGTAAAACTTTCTGGACTTCTTTATCTAATATCTTCAGCATTAATGATTTATGAGCAGTGTTTTGTGATTCATTAAAAAAACTACATGTTGAAATTAGACCAAGTTTATAGATTTTTCTTCTTTTTCTGATGATTTTTGTAAGAAAACATTTGTTCTGCTAGCAACAGTGGCTTCACAATTCTTTGTCATTATTATACTTTTCAAGATGAATTCCTCCCATTCCTTTACTACAAATAGATTTTCAGTACAGAGCATGGCACTGTCCCTCAGATGTTTTCCACATCTGAAACGGCAGTGTGCTTTTGAATGTAAAGTAATGAAGTAAGTAATGAGGTAGTTGCTTTGGCATTTAACTTGTATGCATTTGTAGTAACTTAGACTTCTGTGAGATGAGAGCAACATTGGTTCTAAAAAAAATATCCTGAATTGACCATGAGACTTAATAGCTACACATTCTCTTTTCTTATGTTCTGTATTTTGGTCTTGATAATTTTGCCTTTGGCAGAGTGTTACAATAATGCAGTCCTTTCCAGAGTGTGTTATGTGGATTCTGAAATGTCTGAGCTTGTACATAAGTTTGAAAAAATACTCCTCTATTTTCTGTTTTGGATATCTGAAGTTTGGTTCAGCATAAATTACATTAATTTAATGATTGAAAAATCTAACAATACAAGTCCCTTGGTGACATTAAACTGAGTGTTCAGTTCTTGAAAGAGAAAAATAATACTTGCATTCAAGTAGATAACATTCAAAAAAGTTGAACAGTCATGAACAAAAGTATTTATGCTAGTTAACATACCTTTTACTATCCAGCTTTTTCTTCAGCACCATTGCAAGGATTGACTTTGCTGTCAGTTATAACTTTTATTATTTCCTCAGCTCCTATACTAACTCTGTCTTTACTGTTCTTTTCCAACAACAGTAGTTTAACCACTTCTTTCTCAGCTTTCTTTTTTCTTCTAGTGTCTTTTATTTTTTTTCTCCACTTACTAACTCTGCTCTGCAGATTTCTCTCTAAAACAATTTTTGGCCCTTTCCCTCAGTGTCAGTTTTAACCTTCTGAATACATCCTCTCACGCCCATCTCCTTTGTCTATGTCTGTACATTACACGATGTGATCACAGAAGAAGCGGAATCATCAAGGAGAACAAACTCAGGTCTGTCTCTTCTACTGCTTTTCTCTGTGTTATTTTTTTCATTTTACCTTTTCTATAGATTTTATCACAGCTCACCTCACATACTTTTCCCTCTCTTCCCCCTCAATATATTGGCAAAATACTGTCAAGGTGTAAGAATTTAAGGCACTTATGTAATTTCTATTGCCTATAAACTATGTACTCTATAAAAAGTGATGAAAAGTAACTGATGACAAGTAGGCTATACCTTAAGACTTTAAACTGATTTGATTTCTATCATATCAGTTCTTATTTCCCATCTCAAATCATCTGTAAATTAGCCTTTAAACTTCCAGCTAACACATGAAAACAAGCTATAATTTGTTTCATCTAAGCATTTTAAAAACTGCTAAAAAAGCTACTACTACAACTACAGAAACCCTTATATAGCTAGTTATTTTTGACTCTGGGAGGATATAATTTCAAAACTGGATAATTTCAGTAAGTTAAATTTCATGCACTAGAATTTCAAACTTAGTTTTTTGAATAAAACCTGTTTCAATTAGAAGTAGAGTTTTTAGTGAACAAAAACTCTTTTCTTATGCCAAAGAGTGTAAATCAAAAAGTTATGATAGTATGAGAGCAAGAAGTCAGAACACTGAAGGAGTTCTAACTTAACTCTATTGTTTGTGAGGCTTTTATTTCATGTTGTGCATTACTTACAGTTTCTTTCATAACAAATTTTAATCTGCCATTTTATTGAACTTTCCACGTACTTTATATTACTGGCAGAGAACTAATGTCTATCAAGGCACCCTAGCTCTGAAAATGCAGTATTTGTTCATACTTCCCTGCTTGTTCAGTCGTGGTATGTAGAACAACAGCAAAATTCCCCATATTTAAGTTAATTAAATTCAGCTATAAAATTTAAATTTTACAATTATTGTGTAAAAGCTTTAAATAATTTCCTGTGTCTCTTCTATTATTCCAACAAATTAGAGAAGCCACTTGGATGCCATTTAGGTTAGAAAATCTGGAGAAGTTTTGGGGTACATTGACTGGTCTATTAAACTTGGGTGATATTTAGTGAAACATTTTTGTATTTTCTCTGCTATGACTGTCTCCTTCAGAGCTCAGTTTTACCTTTTGTACTATTCTTGTCCTAATTAGAGTCACAGATTATTTTTACAGAATCTTGCAGATGTTATTTGCTGTGGTTTTCATGTTAAACAAATCTCAAGAAAGAAATTGTTGAAATCACAGGGTAAAAAATGTTGAGTATGGATGGGGAAGGCAACTGGCAAGGTGTTCCAAATTCCCTCTTTTGTAGATCACCACTATCAGGAATTAATAAATTATGCTGTAGAAAGACTGAGTTTACTTATCTTGTGCTTATGATTCATTGTCAGTCCCTGTGCAGTGATTCTGAATCTCTTTTATTACAAGAATGAAGTTAGATGATTGGGTGACCCATTTCCTATCTATCCATAATAAAAGCTGTGGGCCTTTTTATTCAAAAACCTTATGCTGAGTTATTGATAGAATCAGAATACAGAATCAGCCCATACCTATCTTGGTGTTGGAAGAAACCAAACCTTAAAAATGGCCAGAAAAAACCCATATATTTTAATCACTTCTGTTTCTTGAACACATATAAGTAGGTAATACTTGTGTATTATTAAATTTTTTTTGACATTGCAATTCTTCTGCAAAACACTACTTAGCTTAGAGTGTTAACTAAATATATTAGGCACTGATGAATTTAATTGTCTAGCACACAAATGCAAAAGCATTATCAGCACTGCAGTTACAGTAGTTATTATTACTGCCATTAAACTCAGGAGAAAATATAGTTCTGTGTATAGTAACATATTTTCAGATGCACATTTGAAACAAGTACTCGTCCATGTTTGCCTTAGTAACAAAATAGGTTACACATTTCTTTACAAGGCACTTGGAGCACAGTTAAAAAGCAGGGGTGACATTTCAAAGTCATGCTTTAGAATAAAGTGTTTTCCCATTGATTTACAATTTGCTTTAAAAAGTGTGAATCTAAGATTACCTCTTTACAGGTTTTCTTAGGAAATGGTTTTCACATTGCTTATTTATCATGGTTTATTTATCATGCTACCAAACATTCATGTATTCCAGAGGATCAGCTACTGATTTGAGGTGTTATTAGACCAAGAAGTCTTGTGAAAGCTAAATATCTGAATATTTTACAATTGCATTGATAGAAAAATATTGTCATTTCCTCTCTCTGGATATTATAAACTATAATTGTAAAAAATAAAATTTTATTCCTAGAAAAAACCTAGTTTTTAATTGAAAAGTTTTATGAAAGCGAGTGCAAAGCTTTTGCTGTATATTTCAAGCACAAAAGCAAGTTCAGAAAGCTAAGAAGCAAAAGTATTTTAATATAAATGTTGTTATCTGACAGCAGCAGAGCTTGATAGCATCCTTAATGACTAAACCCTGTTTTTCTTGGGTGAAGGAGGAGCTTTGCAATACAGGGTTTTCACAAACCTGCTTTGAGATGCAGGATGTTCATATTTTTCAAATTAGTATGTTTCATAGGTTTAGATATTGTGAAAAATGTTGAGATGTGTGCCTGTTTGCATCCCCTTGTATTCACAAAGAATACTTCCATTCAGAAGTGGAAGTAAGCCCCTGCCTGCCCAAGAGCCTTACTGGCAAAGCAGACACCTTTATTCCCATCAGTAAAATGGGTGAGACCCACCAGTTATTGTGCCAAAAATTACTGGCAAGTGCATGTAATACTATCTGTATTCTTCAAGCATATGAAATCCAGAGAACATTCTTCAGAATTCCAAAAATTAATCTAGTTGAGTCAAGTAGCTGCCCAAAAAATGATCACCAAAACATTGGAAAGGCGGATCCATGCCAGTACAGTCAGTGCACATACAGCAGAGACAGTGCTGGGTAATTGATTCCAGGTTTATTCCAGGATGAGAAGGGGTGGCATAGTGATGCCCAGGAATTCTAAGGTTTCTAAGGTGGATGGAAGTTAGTAGAGAGTGGGGACCGTTCCATTTCTGAAGGGCCATGAAAAGTAGGGAAATAGATACTGAAGTCCTGTTTTGCAACCTCTGGAGTAAAACTGTCATGTTAAGAGCACACAAAGGCTTGATTAGAGTTGCTGTTAACTTTCAGAGAGCAATTCAAATAGACAAGGACTTTGAAACATAATTTTTTTCCCCGTTTTATGAAGTTTCTTTGTAATAACATGATTGATGGAAATGAAGCCTACTAAAACTAACAAACCCTACTGAAGATGAGTGACCAAATTGGAAGAGCCTGTAAACCTCAACAGTGGAGGGCCAAAAAGTGAAAGGGTGTGGCAAATATACCATAGGAGGAAGCGAGGACAAAAAAAATTATACAGTTCAGAGTGTTTAAGGCATCAACTGCAGTAGAAGACAAGGAGAACAGCTTTTTAATCCATTCTTATCAGTACCATGAGAGGTTTTCAAGCCTTTCAACAGTGGATATACTGTGATGTACTTACCCTTTATAAAAAAAACATGACAACCCTCTACTTTCGAGTTGTTATTAATACAGTCAGTATTCTGTGACACACTTTCCTTTAAAGAGCAGGATGGTGCCTTGTTCTATTTCTATTTTCCTTATGTCGAAAAAGCATTTCTGGGTAGAATTTGTAACATTTTAACACAAATATGATTAAATTACTTGTGCCTCTCTGAACACCTCTGTGATATTCAGTTTGACAGGCTTGTTTAAAATCTGATGCCTTAGACTGTGAAAGAGACATTTAAAGTATCTAAATCTGTATTTGGTCAACAAAACCCAAAGGGTAAAATCCAAATTCAGTCTAATTTTGTAAACTCCAAATTCAGTTTATAGGTACTTAGCATAGTAATATGGCTGGCTAAGCTGGCTACCCTGCTATCACACACTGGATGGATGGGAGGCTCTTTGTCCTTATTTTTTGTTTTGTTTAAAATTAAATCCAGAAACCAAAGACTTCCAAAGAAGCCATCTGTACTAAACCACAAAAATAAAGTCTGATGATCAGTCTGCTGAAGCTTAAATACTAAAAAAATCAGATTATGTAATTTAAAGTGACAGCATAATTGGGCAAAACATTTGGTAGTTAATTTGTAGTTCTTCTGAGTTCTAAATGCAGATGCACACACCATTGATGGTTTTGTGTTCTTTGGTTAAACCTTTGACCATCTTTCTGGTTATTGAGATGCTAATGAAGATAACTTGCATTCTTAGGATGGCTGAAGAATCTCTAGTAATACCTGTTAGCTTTTCTGAAAGCAGAGGCATAATTATCATCAAATGTTTGTGCTTATGATTGGAAGTGGCTGTATCAGAATGTGAAATACTCTGTGGTTATGCTGTGGAGTGTACTAGTGATGCAAGCTCTGAGGAGCATGATTGGCAAGCAGGATATTGGAAAGATTAATAATAAGACTGTGCTCAGGTTTTCCTGAAAACAATGCAGAGTTTATAGTGAGGTTGATCTGAATTGATTTTTAGGAGTATAGAATATAAGGGCCTACTGACCATTCAGGTATTTTTCTTTTACACTTTCAAAATCCTATTTCATGTCATTTATATAGGGAGGATGTGCCAGAGTTCTTGGGAGAAGAAAAATGGGATGTTTTAGCTAATATTTGATTTACTACTTCTTTCTTCCATCCTTTTTTCATGTAGGCTTCAGGCTTATGAAAGCCACCAAATTGTATGTATGGGGCAGCACAGAAAAACGTCACTGGCTACCCTGCAAAAATGACCTTGGAAAAGGATCTAAAAAAAAAGGGCTTAAAAGCATAAAAAAGGGCTAGCCATATCCCTAATAATTTCTTTAATAAATATGCAAAATAGAAATTTCTACCTTGCTTCAAAACATCTTTGTTCTTTACCATCTGCACTGATCTATTCCTAATGATGGAGACCTGATCTGACCCTGTCAGCTTATAAACCGAGGATTGTAGAGATTCTTTAACTTCCCTGTTTAGATCACCACACCATTTTATTCAGTTATTTTACTAAACAGTGCCATGTATCCTGCAAATAAGCCAAAGTAACATTGTTAACATGCTTTTAGCATTGTGATAAAAATTTAAGTGGCGAGAAATGTCCCCCGGGTTTTAGTCTTTCTTTAGTGTGTCAAGCTTGAAACCAGCAAGAAAAAGAAATGAAAAAAGCCAACAAGCAATTCTCAGATAGAAAACAGCAATGTGAAGGCATGTTCCCTGCTAGGAAGCTGGCTGGCTGAAATAGTCTTCTTTTGAGCATGCCCTTTTAAGGGCAATAATTGACACTTCAGTCACATTTAAACAGTAATATTAAGTACCAAGAATATATAAGTAATACTAAGTTGAAGAACACTTCAACAACCATTAATTATTTTTTCTTTTCATTCAGACTGTGATGTGGATCACAGACTTGAAAAGAACTTGTTTGCTGCAATAGTGCCTTTTTTATGCTTGCCACAATTTGGACATAAAGCCCTGGAGTGAAGTTCAGTAACCATTTACATCACACGGCATCTAATACTTTGCTAGACCTGCAGCAGTTAGGCAGTTATATTTTTCACACTGTTGACAGCCAGAATGACAAAATTTAGAGCTAATTCCTTAGAGGTAGAATTGGAATTGAACAGCTCAGCAAACAGGAGGAAATGTAATCCTTTGAGTACATGACCTTTAACTGGCAAGTTTTGATCAAAGCAAACACTTCTACATTTTACATTTCACTTTTAGAAGACAATCTTCTTTCCTCTGCCTGATTTGATAATAGGGCTGTGAAGTGGTGCAGGGCCTCGTGTGGAAGGCATACAAGGAACAACTGAGGTAACTTGGTCTGTTCAGCCTGGAGGAGACTGAGGGGAGACCTCATTGCAGTTACAACTTCCTCATGAGAGGAAGAGGAGGGGCAGCCACTGATCTGTCCTCTGTGGTGCCCAGTGACAGGACCTGAGGGAGGGGACTGAAGTTGTGTCAGGGAAGGTTTAGGTTGGATATTAGCAAAAGGTTCTTCACCCAGAGAGTGGCTGGGCACTGGAACAGCTCCCCAGAGAAGTCACAGCATCAAGCCTGACAGAGTTCAAGTGTTCGAACAATACTTTCAGGTACATGGTGTGACTCTTGGGGCTGCCCTGTGCAGGGCCAGGAGTTGGACTTTGATCCTTATGTTTTCCCTCCAGCTCAGAATATTTTGTGATTTTGTGAGGTTGTTTCAGGGACCTTTTTTTCAGAATAAAATTAATTTTCCTATATACTCATAAATAGCATTTCAAGAGAAATCTCTAATAAGAAATTCAACTAATATTTTTTGAAGTACTTACCAAAAGTTAGGGTCTTACATGTATATTTGATTTTTAAAATAATATTTAGTAATATGGACTACTTTGAGAAATCAGACTCAATTTTCAATAAAGCACAGAAGTAGAGGTGCTAGCTTATCCACTGTATAAATAGAATTCCTAGTCATATTGCTGCTAGTGTCTGCAAATATGAAAAACAGAAGGATAAAACCTCTTATGTCATTTCTTATCTTATACCTGAACTCAGAAAAACAAGGAGTTCCATGTCTGTCTCTTGCAATGACATGCATATCCTCCACCACTGGAGGCTGCAATCTTTTTTGTTCAAACCAAGGAAGTCAAGATTTATTTTAGGCCTCTGTTCAGTTTATGCAAATCTCATTCATCTGGATCCCAGGTGAGAGAGAAGAGAAAGCCAAGACAGAACCAGGGTCTAACCTTAAGTTTGGGGCACTCAGCTGTGAGAGAAGGGGGAAACCCTGGGAGGAAGACTATGAAGTCCAGGACCTCCCAGTTGTAACCTTAAAGCTGTAAAGTCAGGCTGCCCCTTATCTTCACCAGGAAGCCAGCAATTTTTGAGCAATTGTTCAATGCTGCCATCAGTCATTTTTGAGCAGTTGTTCAGTACTGCCATCAGTATACATGACTAGGGAGAAATCTGGTATCCTGCTTCCTCTGTGGAACTGTTATTCTATTCTGTCATGTACAGAGATGGACAAGCAAGGAACTTGGAGTCCCTGCTACATGAGAATTCTTGGCATGAGGTGGGTGAAGTCTGATGGGGCCCTGGCACCTCCAGGTACCCATGAGAACAGCAAAGCTCATTGAGTTGAGGCATTTCCAAGAAAATCAAGGCCTTTTTAGATCAGTTTTAGTTCCTGACAAGTATACTCTTGAATGAGGCTCTTATTAAGATTTTTTTCTATTACTTTTATCTTCCAGATACATATTAGATTGTTAGATATTTCTCAGGTGTTAGGACCAGTTAGAAAGAACAGGGAGTTAGCCTAGGGAAACATGGCTGTTTCTACTATTAAATAAAATGTCAGTGGTCATTATAATAGCAATGTCTACTGTGATAGTGGAAGAAGGTTTTGAGAGAGAATATTTCAGCATTTCAATCTCTCTATGGCTATAGTTCATCTCTATGTTTCATCAATATAATTAAATATATCTGTATTCTGATTAAGCTGAAAACATGCAGTTATTTTCTGTAATGTGCAGAAATCTCTCCATAAAAGCCTTGGTTTATTTTCTCCAAAGTGTATAGGTCTGAAAAAAATTAGTCCATGAATTGAGATCATTATAGCACAGGATACAATACCTCCTTTTCACTTTGTAAACCAAGGTTTATCAAGTAATGTAGAAAAAATACTGACTAATGTGATGATACTGGTCATAAAACAAATCAGATCAAGATTTTTTAGGAATGACTGGTGACTTTGTCATCTCATATTATTAAGTTTGAGACATTATAAAATAATCGCGTAGTGATTTATGCGTTTTCAGCAGTTTCAAGATATTAAGGCTCTTTAGAGCTTTTTTGTTTTGAACACATTGCAATCAAAATCATTAATTACTTTAGTATCAACATCCTGAACCTGCTCTGAATTCTTTTAGAGGTGATAACTAGGCCCATAGCTGCAGTGAAGATCTTTGCTGCTGTGAAGTTAATATTGTTTTATTTGGTAGGTGGATAATACCAATTTTGTTCAGTTCTACTGCTTCCACCCAAGTAAGATCTTTCTCAATTCAATCTTCTGTTCCTTCTAGTATGTGTTCAGACAGCTCTTCACAATACATCTGAAACCTCAGTTTGAAGAGTAGGATTCACTGTGTTGAACTTTGTACTAAAAATCTAAACAATATATATATTGTAGAGATTTGTCACAGCACCTTCAATTACCCTTTTAAAATTCAAGAATCTAAGAATTTTATGTTTGCTAGTACTGTGATATTAATTTCTACAATCCCATTTGGAAATATTTTTCTATGTACTTTTTAAACCTAGAGCAAGAATAAGTGAAAGTTGGAAAGTTGGAATAAAAGGTTTCAAATTTCTTTATTTTGTCAATGTATTTATTTAAAGATTCGTGTTTGAAAGACATCCAGACAAGGATGAATGGACTTCTAGGCATCTTAAAAAATTAATTATCCTGTATAGTATAAGATTTCTGTATTAAGATAATATTTAGGCAAAGTAAAGGTTTCTCTTCACTATGATATGGAGTAACTTAGAAATGTCATCATTCTCTCTGAGCTCAAGCTCAAGGCTGTTTTAATGACTCAAGTTGTTTTCCTCTATGTGCATTATGTTGGGTCAGTGGTATTGCTATCAAATTTCTGCTTTAGAAAGTAATGAGACAGTAGAAGACATTGTATATGTAGATTTTATATTGGTGACAGCAATTTTAAACTAAAAGAAAATTTTTTAAAAGTTGAAAGGTTGAAAAGCAAACAAAAATATCATTCTCTGCTATTTTCCTAGCACTATCCACAGCCCACATAGATAATAAGGCCAGGCTGCCCAAAGGCCGATTCAGAAGAATGTAAAAAGCCTTTTTTACAAATGGTAGAGTACAGGGCAGGACAGGTCAGGGAATGGGAGAAGTTCCAAGAACTGATTTAGTACCCACTGATTTCCAGAAGTGTAGGTTTATGACCTGCCATATCTGTTTCCCATTAATTAGCCTAATAGTTCCACTAGAAATTTCCAGCAGAACAATAACTTCAATCCCACACATGATAGGAAGCCAGATCCTGTTGAACTGTAGCATATTATTTATGCTCTCTGCAGAAACACATTTTTCCTTCTTACTCTTCTACCTTACCTGAGTATGCTTGAGTATGTTTTCTCTCTCAGTTTGACTTCATCCTCTGCTTTGATACCACCTACAAAATAGTATTTCCTAAAAAAACAACAGCTCTGTTTCCCTCTTCAGTCTATGCACTGTAAATTAGATCATAATTTTGTGAGCAACCCTCAATAACCAATAATTCTGGAAAAATTTTTAGTTCTAGTAATGCATACTATTTTTGGTGTGTAGCTTGGGGGCTGTTGCTCCATATTCATGAGATTGTTTTAATTGATTTTAACATAAATTTGAAAAAGAAACAGAATCTATTTCAAAGTTATTTTATGTCTAATTAAAGTAAATTTCATTTGACTTAAAATTTTTTCACATTATTTACCAAAACTGGATTTCAGATTATTTATGGGCTGCCAAATTGTTTGATAGGGATCCAATGTATTTTCATTTCTTTGTGACAAATGAATGCCCTGAGCCATTTACAACCTTTGATATGTATTCAGAGTATTTGTTGGCGTCAGTCAGCTGAGTTTATGTGCATGAACTGGGTTCTGAGTATTGATGTTAGTGTCTTTTGTTCTTCATAATTTTTAACTCTAAGACAAGCCACAGTAATATCATAATTAAAGCTTTTAACCTGCAGAAGCTATGAGAATTGATTAAACTAATGAAGATTCAAAGTAATTGCCAAAACCCCTTCTGACACATTCAATTTTTATGCCTGAAACATCAGACTGTATCTCGTGTGTGCACTGCATAAAACACACAGCACAAGCAAATTTTTTTACTTCTATTTTTGTGTCATCCCAATCAAGGAAACTGTAAAGTAACTCTATCTGACACCTGCCTTGCTCTCTCTTTCTTGAGTGTGTTAATGATTCTGGAAGTGCACAAAATACCCATTGTTCCCTCCAGTAAATGTTCAGTAAGAGTACACAATGTATACACCAGCATGCAGTGAATATGCCTCTAGATTTAGAGCACCATACTTGGTTGGTTGACTAAATTCTTCAAGTTATATTAATTTGCTGAGTTTTTTTAATTTTTTCCTTTTTAATGCATTTTTATATTACTTTTATTATTATTTCTGCATTTTTTTTTCTCTCCCCTCTTTTTGCTTTACGCTTTCATTTGTTTGTAGAAGAAAAGAAAACAGATCCAGAGAATGGGGATACAGGTAGGGTGACTTATTAAAAATATTTTTTGTGTTTTTCCCTTAAATTCTTTTATCTATTATGCTTAAGCAAATATGTAGCAAAGAGTTGGAGTGCAGTTTGGACGTATTTTGGAGATTTCAAAATAGACACTAGGAAATGGAACCTAAGAAAGGGCTTTCCCAAATGTATCTCCTTTGCTATTTTAAGGGTGTCAAATAAGGGTGAGAAATGAGAAGAAAGGGACCAGAATCAGTTAAAGGTAGATGTCATACACTTTAAGACTTCTGTTCTGTCCTCCCCTCTTCAGACACTGAGCATGCTCACCTGCGCACATTTTTCTGCTCTGTTATAGGTTTCTGATTTCCAAAATACCAGTGTTACTTTAGTCCTGTCATCATGAGCTTTTCCCCATGCCTTAGTGGTTGTGCCCCCCAAATTTTGTACCCCTTTTGTCCATATGTATCCAAAACAAAATCTGTTTTAATATTATAAGGGAAACTCCACTCTTCTTCCATACCTGATTCCCTTTAACTCTTTGTGCCTCAGAAGCCTCACCGTACAGAGACTGTTCCTCCAAACTCAAATCCTGGTATAGGATCGCCATCACCAGCATCTCTAGGAACTAGAATGGTTTAATAATTCCCACTGGAGAAGGCAAGGAAAGAAAGAATGAAAGAGCAGAGGTCCCAACTGGTTTTATTTTGATTTTCAACCAGATAGGTTTGCCTTAGGCTGAACTGGGTGATAAGGCCAGTTTGTTGTCCCTTTTGTCTCTGGTGGGGATCGCAGGCTATCAACTGAAGAGTCTTACCCTAGAGAGTAGCCAGTATTTGACCTAAAGAGCAAATAACAGTCTTTAGCTCTTGGTTGAATTCAGTGATTGCTTAACTCCTTGTAAAATTGTGACTCAGTGGGCAGCTGAGGTTGGGAAAAGTTAGGTATTATCCAAATCACTGGTTACAGCCCTTCACTTCAGTGGTGAATTAGCTGAATCTTATTTCATCTTATCTTATTTCAAGTTAAAACATGAAAATAATGTTTTTTATTTGAAGCTGAAGCAATGGTTTTAGTGCCTGTCCTGAGTCCTGTTGTAGGAATGGAATTACACAACCACTACCTAGACCTTGGTAGGAATTACGTGGATCTTACCTCAATAGGGCTTATCCCTAGATTCCACTTCAGTAAAAGAATCAAGCAGAGTCCCTTTTTCTACTATGCCTAATAGGCACTAGTAGTTACAGCTCAAGCTGGGTGCCTCTGAATGGGGGCCTTGCCTGTTGCTTGTTACTGGATTTTATAGTCTCTATAGGTGGCTTCATTTTCTGATTGCTCTTCTGCTCATCCAATCCTGCTTGCAGCATCTGGGGTCTTCTCCTCTGATTTACTCCTGCAGCCTTCAGGCACCCTTTCGTCTTTGCCTTGAGAAATTTCTCTATCTTTTGTTACAAAATATCCTATAACTAAAGTTGAAATTACCGTGCATTGTCTAATATTTACATTTCCATAGATAAAAACAAAGGTCAAATTCATGTGGCCTAAGGTTAAATCTGCTGTAGTCACTAGAGCTAAGCTCTAGCACAACAGTCTCTCACTGAAGTCCTTGTGAATCTAAGGAGAGATTACAGAGCAGCACTGCACAGTACTTCTGTGCCTTACTCTGGCATTTCAGGAGTCTTTGCACTGTAGTTATATTGCTTTCCATCAGCACACTCTCTTCTGAAAATACGGGGAGTGGCTGGTAATGAGTCAGCAGTTGTCTCGGTCAGCCAAGAATTTCCTTGTGTCCATGAAAACCCCACTGAATTAACCTTCAGGCCATGGGTTTTAAATGTTAGAGAATTCAAAATAAGCAAAACTCCATGATGTTGCCTACAGTGCAATGACCCCAGTTATGTCTGGTGAGAAGCAGCAGGCTTTGTACTTCCACTCAGTCTTAAATTTTTTGTGTCCATATGGCTGGAATTTGAGTATCTCGTTGGATAGTTCTGTTGGAGGCACGACTACTGTTTATAAGCAAAATTCTGGAAGGAAGTTCAGGCAGAAACGAACTCATTTTACTTGGCCAAAATTTGGTTGTGTACACTTTGGTACATTGTGGTGGTACATCAGTATATCAGAAGCAGCTTTAACTTTTCTAGTGTCAGTCTTTAGAGTCCTGAAAATGTGTTGTACTGGGCTCTAGCTAAGGATCAAATAACAAGGGCTCAGTCAGCCCTTGCGTGATTCAGATGTGTGAAAGCTTATGTTCCTACATTTTAACCCCTGTTGATAACTAATGGTTAGATTCAGGTTAGTTGTGATTTGTTGACACATGTTCCATGAATGGCTCCTGACTGCAGTGAAGTCCTTAGGATAGGACCAATGCTCTGCCTTGGTCACCAAACTGATGTTAAAAGCTGAAGCTCCTAACGCACCCAGACAGTTATTGAACTCTCTGGAAGTATTTTCTGCTCTTGCTAAACCCTCCCAAATAGGTGTCAGCTAAGCAGAGGTTTGCCAGCAGAAGTGGAGGTGATGATAGCCCTGCATTCCCACCACTTAGTGTGACATGCTTTCATGCTGGGCGACAGGAGTGGAAAGTGCTGTGACACTCTCTCAACCTTTCCTACCCCCATCCAGGTCACAGCTGTATCTGGCTGAAGTGACTGTGAGATCAGCCCAGGGCAGACAGTAACCCTGCACTCTCTTTCTGCATGTCAATTCCATGTACAGTAGAACCAGAGCTGATCTTCTGCGTTATGAACTTTCCACTGCCCTTAGGTTTTCCTCCTTTTGCACACAACTGAATTCACTCACTTGTTAAATACAGTTTCAAAAACACAAAGCAAGTTAGATTTTCCTTCAATAGAATTTTATGAGAATTGAATAAATTTTTCCAAAATTTTCTGTCTTGTTTTTCTCTTGAGAAAACATAAGCTACAAATTCTGCTTGGTTTTTTACAGAAAAAAGACACCAAGGTCTTACATGTTATGCTTCCCTTTTGAGTGGCGTATTTTTTACAGATCATAGGCAATCGGATTTGTGGAAATCTAACTTCTGCTTTGCCAACTGATCATAGATAAAAATGAATATTTTCTCAAGTAATTGTGAAATTTCTAATTTATGCTCAAGAAGTGTTATTTCTTCACTTGCAATTTCCTGAAATTTGGCATGAATATCTGGAGACAAAAAACACCTGCAATGATTTAATAAGAAAACATAAGAAAAATTGACAAGATTTCCCTTTTGGTGAAAAATATCTCCTTTCTTACATTACTGAAAAATGACAAGAAGATTTGCAGAATATAATGATTTCAGCAAAAGATGATTTCTTTCTTTGAGAGGATGCTGGAGTATTTTACTTCAAAAAAAGTATGTGTTACCTCTATCATTGAAAAAAGAAAATATCATTTTACAATGTAAAGGTTTTGTTTTAAAGAGAAAAAAAAATCTTTATAGTTTTTAAAACGAGATCCTAAAAAGTCACTTCATCTTAATGATAAACTGACAAACACTGCTAAGGGTTCTATAATGGGTGATGAAAATTATGATAGGAAAAACTAGCTGCATTTTATTTTAGAAATTTTAATCTGCTGCTCTCTTTTCATTTTATTTCTCCCCATAAAACACCATTTATTCTTTTTCATTAATTTTTCTTAATTTTAATTTCTCTTAGAATTTTTGATGAAGTCTTTTCTTTCATGTTTTTATAGGGAGTGAAGATAGAGAGTTAGAATACAAAAACGAGAGGCCAGAGGGTTTATAGGGAACAGAACAGCTTAGTCTTTTTTCATTCCCACTTCCTTTCACCTCCTCTCCTTCCAGACTTCCTACAAAGTGCCACAACATTTATCTGGCAGTTCTCATCACATGTGCTACTACCCCTACTTTTCTCAAGAAAAACATACAAAGCTGAGAGGCCCAGGTTCTGTGCAGAGGCCTAGTTTGCTACTAGATTATGACTTACAACTAAAGTTTAGAGTTTAAGTCAGGTTTCTGTAGTACACTGGAATCTAGTATTCCCATTCCAGTTCCAAAAATATAGTCCAGACTGCTCAATACATACAATATGCAGAAAATTCTATTTATCATTAGTGGGATTCTGAAATTTTAATCCTAGACAACTTTTGTGTTAAAATTATGGATAGCTTAAGACAAATGTCAGTCAAAATGAATTCTTCTTAGCATTTGGTGGATAAGGATTTATGCTTGACTTATACCAGGTTAAAGCGGAAAAGAATCTAATATGTGTGTATAATAGTTAATTATATTTTGTTTGAAAATCTTTTCTGAGCTGTTTTCTTCCTCTCATTTTTCTATTTCTCAGTCTTCCACCTCAGCTTTGTCATTTCCTTATTATTTTACATTATAAATCGTGGTATTATAGTACCAGTTTGTTGAAACCAGCTACTGCCTGAGTCACACAGGGAGAATCCATCCCTGACTCAAACTAATCACGTATTTGATCCAAGAAGAGTGAATCCTGAAATTGTTCTTGAAGCTGTGTTCCATTAGAATGTAATACACTGATGCCACTGGGTGGCTCTTTAAGATTCCTTTAGTAATCTTTAAATTTTTTGAGCATATTAAGAATATACTCAAATAGTAAATGGAAGGTCTGCTAGTCTGTGGTTGTTACTTGATTATTAATTTGATAAGTTGGACTGTAATAAATGCAGAACCAGAATCTCGACCCAAAATAAGCAGATTATCTTTGCATTCTTCTTTATTAAATGAAAGACTCAATTTCTCTTGAATATCTCTGAAATAGTAAAATTATATTCTGTGGAAATGTGTTTGATTCATAATGAGTTTTTGTCACAAAGTTGGCTTCATTTGAATTGTGTAGATAATACAACACTTATTAAGATTCGGCTGAAATACTTATCTGCTATTTTCCTCCTGTTTCAACTTTTTGGTTTTCTGAAAAATTGTAATTCAGGAACTAAAATTATATGCACAGAATTTAAGTAAATCAAATTTCATCTCTTTCTGTTAAAACTTCCATGAGCATAATTTTAACCTTGGAACGGAGGACTGCTTGTGTATTTATTTTCTTTTCTTCTTCTGTTTTTAACTTAACAGGTGCAATGGATGTAGAAGAAAGGAATCGCCAAATGAAAATGAGCAAGTACAAACAGGTAGCAGGATCAGATTCCAGGCTGGAACAAGATTATCAATCTAAGGCAAGGGAGTTTTGTTTTGAAAAGAAACAAAATATGCTAAACTGAAATATCCAACATCCTATTAGAAAGTAATAAATGAGCGCCAGGTTGTTTCTTCAGTAAAAGTTTCTCGTGTGTCTGTAATAAAATTTTGGAAATGTGCAGCAAAATTCTTAACACAGAGTGTTCTTGTTTATTAAAATTTAAGAAGGGTAAGTTAAAGTAAAATGAAAGAAGCAGTGTAATTGTCTATCAGAATGAACAATAGCACCATGATTTAAAAACTCAAAGAGAAAGAAAAAAGATGTTTATTGAGTGAGAGATGGAATGAGAGCTATTGAAATTTGTTCATGGCTTTCATATAGTTGAACAGAGAGTTACCTTGATCTGTTAAAAACTGGAAGTATTACTTAGTGTAATAGTGGCTTTTTAGCACTTGGAAAAGTGTTTTATACACCAACAAAAGCTTTCACCCCAGCTGTGGCAGATTGCCAAGAATCTGAATCTCAATGTAGTAGTATAACCTTAAATATACTACCCAAGATTTCCTGCTATCTGGAACAGGGTCATGTCATATAGAGTGTGTTAATTAAAATAATCAAGATATTTTCAATTTAAATTTCTATTATACAAAAATAATTTAGTGTCCTCTAAAAGACTTGATTAATTGAGGTCATATTTTAAGTGGAAATCATGAGACTTCTGACCTATAAAAACCTGGCTGAGGAAGAGAAATCTGTTTTAGACTTTTATTTCCAGGTTGTTGTTCCTTACTCCCAGGATTGGTTTGAATGCAAATAAATAATCAATTTTATTCATTATTAATTATTACTATAATTATTAGTTTTGCAGATAATGTATACTATGCACTTCATATAATTACTATTTAGAATATACATTTCAGTGTGGGAAAATGGAAGAGCTTTAGCAAAGTCCATTTCAATATGGAAAACCCTGTTAATGAAAATAGAATTGACAAAACCAAGACTGTGAAAATGGCTTAAGATACTTTAAAACTCTGTAGATGTGCTGCATGGTTATTTGGGTTTTTTGCAAATGTAGTTTTAACTACACAAGGCATAGGAATGTTTATTAACATGTAAGAGGGACTTGGATACTGTCGTGTTTAGATGTTTCTTTTACTTTGACACTTATGGCAAATTATTTCTATATTGTTGGCTATGAAAGGTGTCACCTTTTAGAGGTGAGCATAATACTGTGAGCCGACCTTAGACCTCGTAAGAGTTGTGACTGTATGTACCATAAAAATATGACTTTATGTACTGTATGTATAACCAGACTTAATCTGCTGATTTTCCTGCTCCCTCCATGCTTGACTGAAATTTGAGCCAGAAGTAGGACTGGTGCAGATTAAATTGGTTCTCATGTAAAGGAGTTACATAAAACATAACCACATAAGGAAGTACTACCCTTGTTTTTCCATTTCACCTACACCATATTATTGGGCCTCACTCTGCATCTTTTATCTTTTTAATTAAAATTTTACCTTCAGTATTATTGGAATGTATTAAAGAGCAAAATTATAAATTGAATTATTTTATGAATATGGTGGTTTATTCATTGCACACATCAAACAATGTCTCCAGAAATAAACAGTTAATTTACTCTTCTGCTTAAGTGTAGTTTCAGTACTTGAAAATGAGTTATTTATTCTACCAACGAACCTGTGGAATAGACACTGAATATTCACATACATGTATTAATTTAACATGCATTCTTAAAATTGTGTAGTTTCAAAGCCATGTGAGAACCATAACTCTCATAAGCCATATGAGAGTTCTGTCTTCAATTTTTCACCACTGTTTCAATTCCCCTTAATTAAGTTCTTATATTATCTAGAGACAGAAAATGAGTAAGTACAATTTATCTACCTGGTTTCTACAAAAATTCTTTTGGAATCATGAACTGAAACACATATGTCAAATGCGGACTGAAATGTTCTCTACAGCATATAGTGACTTCAATTTTGTTAGACCTCTCAACTGGCACAAGCAGGCAGACGTGAGTGCCACGCCTGAGAAAGATGTCATTAAGTAGGCCTGAAGCCACATTCAGGAAAACCAGCACATATAGAATTTTCTTTTACCTTTTCTGTTCTAGTTCTTTCTTTAAATAGAAGTCAACAGGTCAACAGCATTTTTATGTCCCTCTTGATTACTTTGAGTTAAGAAAAAATATCCAATATCCTTCCTTGCTGAGAAAGCAAAGTCTGTAACAGTAGAAGTTGGAGTAAATATTCAAATATTAAAATAGGCACCGCATATTATATCTCTCTAGCTTTACCCGAACTCTGGAAGTTGGCACTAGAGGCTTTAGAAGAAGGTACCTACCCTTCTGTGGTGCATAGTCATACATTAAGCAGCTTGTGGGAAAAGTTTAATTCCAGACCTCAGTGTTCTTAGAGGCTGCTGAAATATAAATTTGGATCACGCTTATATTTTTTCCTCATGATTGATAAAATTTCAGATTGTATTTTTATTATTCTTATACATGGCTCATTATTTTTGGAACAATAATTATTCTGCTTCTGTAATGTTTTATATACATTAGTTTAGCCGAGTGTAAAATAGTTATTTCCTTAAATAACTTCCTTCAGAAGCATTGAAGTGTGGTTTCAGGACAGACATATAGAAAGCAAGTAATGTATTAACTTTCATATGAATATTTACAGCTAAGAAGATAGAAAAAGATTGTAGGCACTAAGGATTAGGTAAATTAGTTTCTGATATTGGAACAACTATTTATTTATGCTTATTGAGTACTAGTAGACTTGTACTGAGTAGGATATTTAGTAAAGTCTGAATTGCAGTGCTGGTAGATGCTGACATACAGGAAGACCTGAATGCTGGAAATATAGAAAAAACCCACAGTAGCACAAGAGTGTTCCACCAGAGGCAAAATTAGCCATTTATCATACTGTGCCTCTGCAACACCAGCCTGATTTGTGTGATTTTCCTCACGAATCTTTCTGTGACTAGTTTATTGTTTTGTATAAGAACTCAGCTTCCCAGTTCTACATTGTTAAGAAAGATGTACTGTGAAGAGGGAAGTGCCAAGATGGGAGCTGAACAAGCCACATGCTGGACTTAAATAGTTCATATTTTGTAGAACTGGCTCTTGAAGTCACTTCCCAAACTGCCTCATCAAACTGGTAGTGCTATGTTTTGTGTGCAGCTCCTTTCCCTGGCCATTCCCACCAGTGCTCAGATTCAGGAATTGTTGCTGACAAATTTAGGATGAAGGGTGTGAGAAATCCTGTCGTTCCTCTCTCCTTGCCCCATGCCTAGAACATGCACAGTGGATCAGCTGAGGAGAGTTAAAAAGCTTTGTTGCCACTGAGAAAGAAAGAGAGAAAATACTTCTGGTATATGGAGCCTTAGAAGTGTTTGCAATCCGTGAAGAATCAAGAGAGAATTTCATTAACTCAGGCTGTATTAGCCACTACAGAGAAGTCTGATCATTAAAAATGTTGGATGTCAAACTAAAGGGATTTATGTAGGATTTATGTAGGAATTGCAACAGTGAAAAACTATGGCTTTCTTTAGGAACAAAGATAAAACAGAGACTGAAAACTAGCTGACACACATTTAAACCTCTTAAGTATCTTGAGACTTGTTTTATTTGTTTTATTAGAAAAAAATAATGACCCACAAAAAGGCAGAGAGCTCCAGTTACATAATATAGCAATTAGTAATAGTCAGTAATGTAATTAGCAATATGGTATGTTAGCATAACAAGGAATACAGTTGGGATAAAAGAGGTAAAAGAGTAGATAAAACCTGATTGTTTTGCTGAACAAGCTCGTTTAGCCGAATGTAGAAAAGAGTACATCAAATACAGAATACAGAACATCAAAGAGAATTTCCTAACTCCGACTTTAATGATTCATATTGATAAGACTGAATCATTCTGCATCATCAGATGTATGCAAAGATGTAGTTCCTGATAATCAATAACCACAATTCAAGTTTTAGATACAAGCATAATTCTCTGATTTGGTGTACGAGAATAGTACTATAAGGCATAATAGCATGCTACTTTGTGATCTCCTAACCTGATAACAAGATCAAGACAAATTAAACCGTGGAAAAGAAGAGTCAAGCATGTGCTTAGTTTATTTAAGTAGTGTAGGTGCAGCTGAAATCCTCTTGGAGCATGCAGACACAGAACAGCTGCAGTTCTTCAGAATGAGACACTGATTCAGCAATGAGATTCTGATTCAGAATCAAGTACAACCTTATGGGCTTTCTGTGTAAGGGACTCTGAGAAAGGTGAGATCTGGAGGTGGAAGAGGCTGAATTTGAATGCCTCAGAAGCAGATCTTAACTGTAAGGTCTTGTAAAGTGCAAAAGTGCTGCCCAGAGCTGCCTTTTCCCTCTGAAACCTGCAGTAAATAGTTGTGCCATGCGTACAGCTACATGTGGTATCATCTGACCTGTGCTGTTGATTGAAAGATTTCATTTGATGGTGTTTTGGGAATCCCTTGGTCTCCTCCTTAAAAATCAAAGCAGAGCAATACACAGAGCAGCAAAGAGTGCTAGGAGAAGCACTTGCCACCTTTCTTCTTGAAACTCACATGGAGAAGGGAGTTAAACAAATATCCAACTAAAGGGATGTTGAGAACTTTGATATTTTGCTGCCTGTAAACTGTATTTGATTTATATTGGTTTTATATTGACAATTGTTTTAGAGTTCTCAGGGGATCATGATGTGCCCAGTAATAATTTGATAATTTATAATAATTATGAATATTTGATCTATAATTGTTTCTTACAACTGATGTTGTTAAGGATGTAACTAGAAATATTCAATATACTAAATACAAAATGGAGGCTAGTTAGATATCCATATGCCCTCAAAACAGTGCATAAACTGTTTTGTATATATTTCTTTTTAACATACGGGTTTAAATTCTATAATTTTAAATATCTGGATAAAACTTGGAAAAACAAAATAATTAGAATGGAGCTGTGCTGAAGAATAATTAAAAAAGCAAAGACTAACAGAGATAAGAGCACACACAAATATTCAGTGCAATAAATTTCTGTAGAATACCCATACAGCTAAGGGCCTAACCAGTAGAATTTGATAGGCTTACAAATGGGAATAGCAGCATGTAGTTCCCTTAATCTCCCACTGCCCAGCTCCACACCAGTAAGCTCTTATCTTCAGAAAATAAACCAAACACCAATTAGACCAACAAAGAATTTCCCAGGTGAGGAAACATTTTACTTATTGCCTGTTCCATGGCTTTTATGCTTTCCTGTGGACTAATGAGTATTGTACTTTGGGAAAGAAACTTGGTAGCTCAACCAGCTGGTCTGGAATGACAGGTCCTGTCACTCCCAACAGCCTGGGAGTGCTCAGGTCACCTAATCAGTCATTCTCATGTGTGTTTGATACGTAAGGAATTTTTCTGGTCAGTGGCAGAGAGTCTCTCTGGCCCATTATGCAGGTAGCATTTATATTTTCAATCAAGTATTTCTTTGTATTTTTAATATAAAAATTTTTTTGAATAAATTACTGAAATGGAAGTTCTGGTTCCTACAATTACAGGATTTAAAGCTCAATTATAAGACTTAAAAATATAGCTGGATGAAATAAATTCAGAATTCTAGAATTGAACTCTATATACATGGTAATGTAGAAAATACCTCTTCTTTAATTTCTATTTTTATCAAACTGTATTTTGCTGATGTGTTAGAATTCATTTAGTGACTTTGAATATAGATGTGGATTGCCATGATTTCTAGTATTTCCTTCTTTAGTCAAAGATGTGCGAACTCTCAGAAAAGATTTCTGTTGCTGTCATTTTACTTTTTCATTAAATTCAAGCCCTCTTTTAATTTATTTTGCAATTGATAATTTTCTAACTTTTTTTAATCTTGAGTATCCATGTCTCTATCAGAAATTTAGAGTATTTTTAAATGTAGTTCTGTGGTTAACAAAAATACTGCACTCACATGTGATGACTGTGGCTGAAATTTAAACACCTGAAATCAGACTGATACTGGCTGTCTTTACCTATCGACAGGTACTTTCTGTTGTCACATATTTTCTTAGATTTTGTGTAAGCTTCTATAGGTAATCATGTTTAGAAAGAAGAGGCTAAATACATTATAGAATGTTATTAAAGTACCCTATAATTTTACAATAAATCTCAAAAAGAAAAAATGGCCCTGAAAGTAAAAAAATACAACTATCAGTCTATTTTAACTCTGAATTTTCATTAGTTATAGGAGTCTACTAGGGAAAAAAAAAGGGTTTTTCAATAGCAGAGAATTGGGTTTCCATTAAAAAAGCATAAAATCTAAGTGTAACATGGTCTTGTGTTTTACAGCAATGAGTTCAATATTCTTTTGCAAAAATCAAGTATTTTCAAGAAAAAAATGGTTTTAGCAAGCCTACATGTATCAAATTTCCAGCAAAATTTATATCAAAAGCTTTCTGTAAAGGCCAGGTTCAATTGAGCATTGTAACCATTCCATTAATAATCAAATTTTAAACTCACCTGGGTGATGTTTTGATCAACTTCCAGCCAGAACAATCACTGCAATTTATCTTAAATCCTTTTATCATTTTTTATAATAGAATATATTTTCCTTTCAGAAGGCTTTGTATAGACAAGCAAATTGCTAAACTGTTAGTCTTTTGGTTCAGAGTGGCTGTCTTTTCATAATAAACTCAATTATTTCTGTTTACAGTTTTTATCTGAATTTAAGCTGTAAAGTTCCAAGAGGTTAATGAGCTAACTGGCAATTAATGTACAAAATACTGTGACTATGCTTGAATTAATTATTTAAGTTGTTCTGAAACTGATGTTATGTTGATAATAAATGAGAAAATCTACAGAAAACAAGAAAAAAAATTAACTGGGAAATATGTGCTAAATATCTATGTGCCAAGGTGTGCTATTCAAAAATAGAGAATATATGAAGGTAATTGAATTGCTTCAAAAATCAGAGAAGTCTAAGAAATGAGAATAATAATCGGTGATAACATGTATCACACCAGTTTGTGCTACTTAATTCTGTGCCATGCAAATATGTACAAAAAAGCCATTATTCACATTTGAAATACAGCAAGTCTAGAGCAGTGGCTCCATGATGGAAACAGATTTGCTAGATAAATTTTATAGATTATTGACCTTCAAAAATCAAGGAAAGTGTGGCACACACTTAGAAAGGACAGACCTGAAATCTCAGTGCAGGGCTTGCATGGAGCCTGCTTAAATGTGTGGGATCCAAAATGAACCATAGAAATATAGAATGGCCTGGGTTGGAAGGGACCTTAAAGATCATTTGCTTCCTATCACCTTGCTATGGGCAGGGACACCTTCCACTAGACCAGGCAGCTCAAAGCTCCCTCCAGCTGTGTCTTGAACACTTCCAGGCATGGGGCATCCAAAATTTCTCTGGGCAACTTGTTCCAGTGCCTCACCACCCTCACAGTAAAGAATTTCTCCTTAATATCTAAATCTACTCTTTCAGTTTAAAGCCATTACCCCTCCTTCTATCACTACTGGCTCTTGTAGAAAAATCCTTCTCTGAATCTTTTGTAGGCCCTTTTAGGTACTGAAGGCTTCTCTAAGGTCTCCCTGGAGCCTTCTCTTCTCCAGGCTGAAGAAGAAGGACCTTTGACTGCTTCACAGGGGATGGTTCAGAAGGGACAGAGCACTGTCAGACTTGGAGGCAGAAATGCTGGCTGCCCCTCACCTCATACCCTCCTGCCCTGCCCAGCTCTCCTGTGCTGCAGCAGCTTCAGGAGGTGCTCCTGGGACAGCCCCTGGAGAGCTGCTCCCCTCGGTTTAGCTGAGCACACCTTAGAGGGAGGATTTGCCCAGAGTTTACTGTTATCATTTGGAACTCTGGCTATAACGATGAGGCCAGTGAAGTGGTTTTAGTGGTGTGGCTGTTTTTTTCACATCCGGGAGTGCTCCTCTTTATTAAATAGGTTTTTTTTCTTTCATAGCAACCCCAAAATTGTCAATGAAAATTTCACCAGCTTATCAACTTTTTTCCAAACAGTAGGTTTGAGGAATTATTTCCAGATGTCATACAGGAAAGAATGCCATGTGTGTCTATCAGATTTCTCTGTGGGTTTTTGAGTCTTTTTTTGTAAAGTACCTTAACTACCCAAACTGTTACAGTTATTTTTCAGGAATACAACTGTGGCTTCAAGCATATGTACTGCAAGTAGTTCATATGAAGGATTCAGGGAGATATAGCACACAGCCATTATTCTGAAAAAGGTGGTTCTGCACAATGAAGCTAATCAAAGTAGGGTCAGGACCTTGGAGTCTCAACATAGGGAGGTTTTTGTGCAGCCTCAATGCGTTCAGCAACACTTGTAGCGAGAATGTTACTAAGACATGAAATTACCTCCTTGTCCTTTCTAACCTGTGGTACTTCTGACTGTGGTTTCTGGGAAGTAAAGGCTTTGCTTACAAGTACTAGTATTGTGTAGTGCTAGGCAACAGAATATTTTCTTTAGTAATTTAGTAATCAGGAGGAGTATTATCCTCCTTCTGCAGATGGAAATCATTGTTTTACCAGAGATTTCACTGACAGTCTGGAGTCAGTGGATAATAGCAGGAAATAAGAAAATTTTGTTTGAGGTTCTGCTTGTTGTATCACAGTAAAATTTTTCTGATACATCTTTTTTCTTCAAACTGCGTAAAATCTTTGAAGGATGTTGTATTAGTTCCATCATAAAGAGCATCGTAGATACATTAATTTCAGCAAACCAGGATGCATAATTCTGTTTCTGCTCTCTCTTGAGTGACATATGCCATCATGTAAAAAACAATTCTGGTGATTTGCATAGTTCTGTGGTTTAATCTGAAACAACTAGATAAGTAAAAATATCTGAACTTTACTTAGCATATGATTTTCTATTAAAAAATTCAAAACACTGTGACATAGTGTTCTGTAACTAAGAGATAATAATTTAAATTCACTTCTGGTTAACAGGCTGACTCTCAGTTTCAAGAATTGTAAAGAAGCAGATTGGGTGATATTTAGGAGGCAGTTTAAAATGTTTCGTTTCCCTCATCTAAGCTAGTTTTTAGTCACATAAATTTAGGAAATATTATATTAATGCTATCCTAAGGAAACATTTGTAAAATGAAAATAACTTCAACAACTGAAATTATTCTAAGAATTCATAGACATTAAAGATCTTCAAGAACATTTACAGAAGTTTTTGATCTCAGAATAGTTCCAACCTATGGACGTCTTGCGGAATGAACTAAATTTCTCATGCAGTTTCAACTGATATTTTTTAGTTGTTTCTTTTCTGCAAATGTTACATATTATTGCCCTACTGTTTAAGTGGTTTCTATGGTAGAGATGAAATTGTAAATATTAATAGATGTTGCATGTTTCAGTAAAAGTTAACTCAGATTAACCTTACAAGAAAGCAGAGGTAGATCACAGTATTTACAATGAGATATGGGAGACATAAGTAATAAATCTTTTCTAATTACTTTCTCAAGGACAGTGACTGAGAGAAAAAGAGAGTTCAGTTTATCTGATCTGTAGGAGCAGTTTGCTTGCTCACGATCTCCCTGCAGCCTTTTTTTCACGAGTTGCAATAAAATAAGAGTAAAGCTGCTGAGGAAATATGTTTTAGGGAAAATGTTGTCTAAGCAGTTTACCTTGTTTATGGATTGATAAGGAAATGGTGGTATCTATATCCTGCAGATTTGTTTCTCCTTTAGCTTGACATGAATGAGCAGAAAATTTTCAAGAGAGTTATCAGCTGAGCTTAAATCTTCTAGTTGTGCAGGGATTTTCCAAGATGTATCCTAATAATCAGTGAAAACAAGAGATTAAGAAAAAAGATTATGTGACATCCCTTCAAATCATGCTTGATTTTGCAGGCTATCCTCTGATACCTATGGATTTAAGGACTTAAAGAGTGGAATCATAGATGTATAAAGATATATTTATATTCTGTTCTTGAACAATTGTGGCCTTAGGCACCTCAGCTTACAGGAATAAGCGCTCACCAGATGGCCATGTGTCAATCCAGCTGTTCTCTTCAGCATGAATTCCTTTGAAGGTGCTGTGTCCCAGGACAAATTTAGTAAAAGGCATCTTAACTGTTACATAGTGAAGGTAGGATTAAGGGGAAAGTTCGTATCTCTGTTCTTAAGCCATCAGGTATGCTGAAATAATTAACAGGCTTTTGGGTTGAAATAAAGTGTAATGAAACAGAAATTCTGTTATAAGAAAAGATGGTTGCCTTGCCGTCTTTTTATGTTATTTTTATTTGTTTTCATGCAACTCAAGGACTGAAAAAAAATATGGAAATGTAGTTTAAAATCCAGGTTAATGTGTAAAAGATTCTTAAACTGTATATTATTTGATTGCCTAGCTTGCATTTGCAAAGTAACATCTTAAAGAGGCCCAAACTAGGTAGAATAATCATGGACAAAAGAGCTTTTTTTAAAACAGAAATTCTGCCTTGTTACCCTCTTTAAAAAATAAGCTGTTGAATGGATGCCAGGACTGTATGAAATGCAAGAGATTTTGAGTGCAGTGGTGGCAGAAATGGCATGTGAACCACTTGAGGAATGGAAACAAATACAGGAAGCGTGCTTTGATTCAGTTTATCCAATGTGAGTAGGATGTACTAGCGTTAAAAGACCAAGGAGCAGGAAAAACAGAGTTATCACTCAAACTGCACCCATTGAGCAGGTGTAGGCTCACCAGACTGTCCTACAAACATGCTGAAGTTCACCAGGAAATAAAGTACTGTGGATACTGTTAAATGTAATTGCACAGTAAATTGTGAAGTCCCGGGATACCTTTGTTTTGCGACTGCCCTAACTTGAACAGCCCAGACTTTTTACAATGAACAGTGTCCATGATGATGCATCTTAAGGAGTCTTGACATGGTGCTGTGGATTGCTAAAGGATTGCTGGTGTCTATTTTAAATACATTTTCTTCCTTCTGTGTAAGACAGTATAGAAGTTAATGTGTGGCAGTCAAAAAGGTCCTGGGGAGTTTGCAAAGATGTACATTAGAGTTTATTACCTGCCATCACATAGCCAGATTGTGGACCCGTTTCTCTAAAGTGAAACTTGGTGACTGACTTTGCCCTGTTTTAAATAGCAGTTAAAATTCTGGTGGAGATCAGCAGTATGAAAGGGAATTTGGATAGTAAATGTTTCAAAGAAATCTTTGGAAGAGCTTTGTTTTATTTTCCATTTTTTCTGCTTTCCTGAATTACTTTTACATTGGAAAAGGGGGACTGATTGTTGGATATCCTTCTACCGTTAATTATCATTACAGGGTTCTTCTTCTGAAGCTCTTATTTATTCACCTTCATATTATGTAGACTCATATTTCTTCAAGATCTTGGCTTTCTTTCAAAAAATGTTGGGAATATCCTGTTTACAGGAATGCATTTGGTGGTTCACTTATGACTTGTTACAAGTCATCAGCTCTTGTAACAAGATAAAGCCCATCCATAGGACACACGAGATTTTCTATTCCTTCCAGTTTATATAGTCAATTATAGCTGTTTCACCCTAGCCATGTGCTGTACCCAGGTCTCTCTTTTGCCTCAATTAATCAGTCAGAATCAACTTTCTTATTCCAGCTGTGAAAATTCCTCTTAAACATCTCAATTACCTTGATAAATAATAGAAAGTAGTTGCCTTCACTTTTAAAGATGATGTCTGGTTATCTAGTAGATAAGGCATTCCACCAAAGGACTCTGTGGTGTAGCTGTGGTGTCATGTCCCAGAGTCCTGTTTCAATTACATTATGATTTGATGTAGAAGCTCTCTCTATGTGTAATGATTTTGAGGTAGCTTTTGATGAGATATTAGGAGACACCTGCTTGGCCATCATAAATCCTGTATTTTCACTCCAATGTGTAACATATCTTGGATTGCCTTTTAAGAGTTTTTTGCGGTGATGCTTGTAATTATTCCTCTCTTGATTCGTCTCCTACTTATCTTAAACAACAGCTTTTCATCCGCTGTGTTTTTCGTAGGAGAGATGGGATTTTAAACAATGTGTTTGTGATTTTAAACAGTCTGGAATAATGTCGTAACTTTATATATTGCAGCAGAAAGTTTGCAGTGCTCTCTCCTTTCAAAATTTTTAAACTTTGGTGCTGACTTAAAGCAAGATTAAATAATAGCATTTAGTTCCCTAGACTAGATGAAACTTTGTGAATTAATTCTGCATCAATAACAGCTTGATTTCAGAATAGATATTAGTGCAGTTGAAATTAGAGGTTGCCTCGATATTCCAAAAGTCATGTTGTATGACAAAACCCATCAGAGCAAAAAGCTACTTGGTGTTTGACAATTACTGCAGGAACACATTTTTTTGTTGGAAGATAAGCTTGTTGACAAGCTAGGTTTCAAGGTCACTTAAAGACACAAATCCTTAAGAACTGCCTTACTGCTTCCTACTTTATCAAATATTTACAGGGTCTGTAAGTTCTCTTGAAGTAATGCCAGAATATTTTCTAGTGCTCTCTGTATTTATATAATATTGTGCACTTTGGGAGTTCTTAAAAAAATCACACCATATGCCAACATATGTGAAGCCAATGATTTTTTGCCTTTTGATTTGGCTTGCCTCAGGACTACTTCCCTCTAGATTTACAGTTGTCCTCAGGCTCTGATACATTGGTGACTTCTGTATTACTTCTGCCCTTGAGTTTAACTTCAACTCCTGGATCACCCTGACCCATAGGATGACAGAGTAATTTGGGTTGGAGAGGACCTCAAGAGCTGTCTGGTCCAACCCTTAGCAGGAGTCCAAAGCCAGGTCAGCATGAGATTAATACAGGTTCCTCAGGGCTTTAGCTGGTCAGGTCTTGAAAACATTCAAGGATGAAAACTGCACAACTTCTCTGCACAAATTGATCCATTACTTCACTGTACCTGTGGTAAAAGTGTGCCTACTTACACCAGTCAGAGCTGCTGTGAATTGCTTGGCTCTGTCTTTTTGATGTTCTCCCATTTATGATCTGATAGACTGCTGTCAGGTACTCCCATTGCCATCCCTTCTCCAGGCAGAACGAGCCCAGCTCCCCCAGCCATCTTGGTGGCCTTCCAATAACCTTTATCTAGTTTATTGATATCAGTGTTTTACTTTGGGCCTCAAAACTGCTTACAGTATTCTAGATGCAGCTAATGACTGCTGAATAAAGGGGAATAATCCCTTCCCTTGTTCTATTTGTGTTCAAGCCAATATAACCAAAGCTGTCCTTTGGTCCTGCCAAGGCCCACTGCTGACTCCCTTGATCTTCTTCATTGTTGTTTCCCTTCCCTAATTTAGCAGTAGGATGCTATTTGCAATATGGCTTAGTTCCTCAGTGAAATCAGGTTTTAGGACCTCCTCTGTAAGCCTGCATATGTGAGTATTGATTAGTGAAATTGATAAATAGATGGGACCACACCACAAAGGGAAGGGATGTGAGAACTTTTGAAGTAAGTTTTTTTCACATGTTCAGTAGACGTATGAATGTTCCTTTTTACTGATGTTTTAATTGGTGGTCTAAATTTATTGGAAAATCGGATGGTTTAGAAGGTGGGGTTTGCAAATCAAGTTACAGTCAGTTCTTTTTATTCAAAGTAGAAGTGGATTGGAATGTTTTGAATACTGTGGAAAAAAATTATTGGATAAGGAATGGGGTGAGGGATGAATGTACAGAGAACCACTCTACATCCAGCTGGATTTACTGGTCCAGGCACTGTGCTGCTCAAAAGTAACAACACCATGTCTAGCTCTCTCCTTTATGTTAGTGCAAGGCAAGAATGCCAGTAGAGGTGCACAGAGCCAGGCTCAGGAGATCAAAGGTGCTGAATACAAAGCAAGGCTGAAGGGAGAACATTTGGAACAATGCCAATGTGACTCATCAGAAGCAAAATATAGGGTTAAAAAAGCAGGATCCAAGCATTAGAAATAAAAAGGAGGAAGGTAGGATAGGATCCAGGACTACAAAGCAGAAGACAGGATCAGCAGCCAAGAATGAGTCTAAGGAAGACTGGCTGAAGCTCCATATTGAGAAGCCCAAGGCAACTGTGGCTCTCATTATATACCTAATACCTAATGCAAGAACAGTGCAAGAATTAATCTCCTGAGGATCAGCTCTGTGCCATATGATAGCTAAAGCAGAACTGGCAAAGGCAGACCTGGCTGGCTGTACCTCAATTGCCTTGATGGATCTTGACAGGAATGACAAACATAAACACAGATTATTGAGCTGGCTAGTATAAATTACATGAAAGGGCAGAATAATGATAGCCTTCATCTTGATTTTATGTGTATGCAAGCTACAGATAAACATATATTTTATATACTCATTTGTATGTGGTATTTTGTAAAAATGTCTGAATGTTTTGCTTTATATAAATCTAATGCTATTGTTGTAATTATTAGTATGTGGCTTTATTTTTAATGGCAGATTTCATTAGGCAGCCATTAACGAAAGTTTTAGAAATAATTAAACAATCCAGTAACATTCATTCAAATGATGTGGGGTAACTAAAATTTGCAATGCCTTTAGAACTGTGAATTCACACCAAAAGCTATAGAACATTTCAAATTGCTGTGCTCTGGCTGCTTGAGAGCTTTTGTTAGTGAGTCAAAGAACTATTGAAATAGTCCAGAATGGTTCCTTAATGTGCTGGTAGTAGCACAATGGACAATTGTCTGAAACATCTTCCCAACATTTTGATCACTAAAAACACTGAACAGATTTGTATGTCCCTATGTAAATGTTAGCAAATAAAACCTGATGAGTAGACTATAAAAAATTAAAAGATAATAGAATAGAAAGAGGGTTAGAAATCACTGAGAATGTCAATTGCCTGGACAACAGCATGACTGTGTAGTCCGAGATGGAAGACTGGTAACAATAGAGGAAAGCAACATAAAACGCTTTAACACTCCTTTTGAACTCGAAGTTCCAAACCAGTTTCTTTGCATAAATAAGAGCATCAATGTCAGAAGAGTTGCAGCTCCATGGGGCCTGTCAGCCATTTACTGGTAGTTCACAAAGAGGTCAAAAATGTTTGCAGAGGTTGTTGTATTAGGAAGCAGAGCAGGTATTTGTTTTTCAGCTTTAACAGTCATGAATTTGTCACTAAAGGACAGTAATCTCTTGAAGTTAAAAGGCATAGGCACTAACACCTAACTGTCCTTTTGTTGGGCTCTGCAGCTGATTATTCTCCTAACACAGATAAAAATGCTTTTAGAAACTTTGGAATACTTGTTTGATAGAATTTTTAATAATGAAATTTTTCTCGTTCTTCAACACTGCAAAATAGGAAAAAAACAGCTTAGTATTAAAATTACAAAAGCAACTTTTAATCAATCGCTCTGCTTTCAGCAGACTTCCCATTTTTGAAACAGCTTGAAGAGGTTGGGTTGCTGCTTAATGGGTCATAATGTCCAGAATGTTGCCTTTAATATGTGAGTCTTTATTGGGGTGGAAATGAAAGTTTAACCATATTCCAATAAAAGAGGCCTATATTTCCAGCCTGGGAAAAGTCAGGAGATAATTTTCCTGCTGCTGTGGCTGGTCTTTAAAAAAGGGAAAAAAAAAAAGAATCTGAAAGAAACTTTTTAATTAACCTTCATAGTGGGCAGGTACATTTCACCACACCCTGGACCACTGGATTGTCCAAGCCAGGGGAGGTACGAGGCTCATTACTGTCCTTGTACCCATGTTTTCTGCTGAGGGATATTGGAGCACACAGGGTAGTTGCTGAAGCTGATGATCCACATCAGTGGCTATACTGATCCAGCCACGGGGCTGCATTCCTTGGCAATATACATTCAGATGGTGCAAGTGCTGCAGCACAGTACATCAGGGCAGCACTGGAGAGGGACGGGAAACAGTCTCAGTTTTTCAGATGTAATGGGGGGATTGCACTTGGCTAAAAATCACTTTTTCAGTCCAATCGTTGATCTTGTCATACAGTGGGTGACATTTAGAAAAATGCAAGTGAAATTTGGAGGAAGAAAGCAAGGAAGTATGTGAAGTATATGAAGATGTGCTGCCTTGGGGCAACTTTAACTACACAAAAACTGAAAAAGCAATAGCACAAAACTGAGAAAATGGTCTCATTTTATGGTTAGAGTATATGACATGAAAGAACCGAATACTTTTTAAAAAATCAATATTTGCACAATGGAAGTGCCATTTCACTCTTGAGGCAGTCAGCAAAGGAGCACTTCAAAAGCTGCCTTATATAGAACTGCAATTTTAGAAACAAATATAAAACTAAAGTGCCAGTATGGCTTCTGTCAGACAAGCAGTATGGTTCCTTTGGTCTTCTGTGCTGGAGTTATGGAAACAATAACACGCAATACATTACTCTAACCTGTTTCCTAAACAAAATCAAGTCAGATATAAGGTTAAAAGTAGACCTCAGCAGCAGAATAAAGAGTGATTAGGAGCAGTTAATGAGTGAATATGAGGTATCTGAACTTCATCCAGCAAGAAACGACCTTTAATTTCATTTACTAGATGTTACCTTGCTAGATGGCTAGCAGATGCTGAGACTGTAACTCAGACAAGGTACAAATAAAACCTTTAAAAATATTATATATTAAGACATTAGGATTTAATGAAAGGATCAGTTAACTTTCCCAGTTTTAATCTTAAAACATCCTGAAGCTGAAGCAGTCAAATAATATTTCAGTGACATCTGGTCCAACAAAAAGCATTTGATGGGAAATACCTTTACATACAACTGAGAAAAAAGGAGACAAGGTAATGATTTGATGATCTTTTTTCACATTATATTCCTAAAATCATTTACTTTTAAGATCCTTTTCTTGCCAAAACAATTTTCAGTCTTCACTATATATCACTAGATTATTACTATTGCATTGGCTAAATAAAAACCCAAACCAACAGAATAAGGTTTTTTTATTTATGGAAATACCTGATTTGTTATATACAGCACATTGCTGTGCAGAAGTTTAAGAACTGACATTCTCTAGGTGTGGAAATGAAACAGAGGAAATCAAAACCACATGTTTTTGAAACTTTGTGTGCTGCAGAATGACTCTTTAGAATAACTTTGTGCAATGCTGATAATGTTTCCCACTTCATGTTTAATTCATAAGGGCTCATTTCCATGGACTGCTGGGCAAGCTCAGTGTAGGATCTGCAGGCTGAGGGCTGTTATTCTATGAATCACCACACCTAATTATCTATCCCCTGATTGCAATGTGGTTAACAATTCAATCGAGGATTTACAGGTGACACTGGGGTCCTTCTTTGTGCCCCAAAGCAGAGCCACGTTTGCTCTGCCATGCCGGCAGTGTGCCCAGCCTGGGGCAGCGCTGCTGGCAGCAGGACCCCTGTTCACGCAGGCACCCATGTCTTGGCTGTCCCTTAGCTTGGTGAGAGCCCGTGGCAGTGTGGCCATGGCAGCACGGGGTTTGGCCCAGCAGTGAGGGTAGCTCTGCATTGCCTTTCCCACAGCGGGTGATGGAAGCCCAGTACACCAGGCTGTACTTACCAGTCTTGGCAGCTTTAGGCTAAATCAACAGAAACCACATTCGTAACTTTTTCTTAAATGAAGAATTACCCTAGGGAAGGTTGGGGAGGGGAAAGGACTCAATATATACACATTTCTCTGGGGATAATTATTTTTTTCTCTCTCTAAAGGGCTAAGTAGTTACTCTTTTAAAAGGAGTTGCTGAAAAAGTACACTCCTTTTATTCTGGCATAATGTTCCATTATCTCTCATGATCAGGACAATTGTTTAATCATTGCCTTTATGTTCCCAAATGAATTTATAAGTAATAACATGCACTGTCTTCTTCATCGAGCAAAAACATCAATGGCATCAATATAACCAGTCAGTAAATATTAAAACTTTTGAGCATTAAAACCACAGAGATATTCTCTGAGTTTATGGGTGGCTAAGTTCACTTTCACACTTAAAGGCTGGGAGGAACTTGAGTGGTTGTTGATGAACACAGGTACGGTGAATTAGTACGCATCAGGAAGAATGATAAAGATAGCTGTACATTGTGCAACCATTTTTGTAAGTGTGTAATTATGGCTGTGCTTGGTCATTCTCTGCAGCAGATGTACAGTCTAACATGCATGAGCATTTTTTCTTGTCTTTGTTTCATTTCCCTCTCTTAAAATAAGCAAAATAGCTTACTAATTCTAAGTGCAAAAATAATTTATGAGGAAAGGCACTGAAATGTTATTCTGAAATCCTATTTAGATACTGCAGAGACTTTCAGAACATTTCCCAGTGTAACATTCTTGAAAGAGAATAGAAACAAATGATCTGTGTAGTTCATGAAAGACAGTTCTTCTAAAACTATAAAAAAGGGACAAATTTAATGGCTAAGCCTGGACACCCTTCTCTTCTGCAGTACTACACAGGTCTTCCATTTTACATGAATTATTTTTTCCATGTGGCTCAGTACAATGTTCCTACCCCCAAGAGTTCAACAAACCACTGATGTGTTAGGTAGACTATTTTTCCCACTGCTTTCTTACAGTTCTGTCTGTGTTGCTCTTTGTATCTTTCTGTACTGTCTTATTTTCAGACAATCACCTGGTGGTCATTGACAATTCATCTTGCAGTATTATATTCCTGAAAAGATTACCAGTAGCAGCCCATCAGATTTCTGTATACACAGAAATGCCTGTATATGAAGAGAAGGAAAAAGATCTTTCTGCTATTTATTATATTTGGGTACAGTGCCATGCTGAGTGGCACAGATTTAAGATTAATTTAGAGCTAATGTGTAACAAAACCAAATAGCCATCATATTTTGTTCAGATCTAACCTGAATACTGCTGCATGATACTGTCTATGTTGTACGGGCTTACTGCTGACCACCAGTCACTTGCAAGTTCCATGTTTGAGGTATACTCTCAACAAGCTCAAATACCTTTGTAATCTTTTCGTTTCTAAGGCACATGTACATTTTCCCTAAAAATCACCTCTAGTCCAGTCCCATCCTTTCAGACTTCCCAGCCCAGCAGTTCAGCAAGATGCAGGTTTGTTTGCACAGCTGCATCATCACTTTGTCTTTTGATTTGATAATCTTATCTATCTATTTGCTTGGGGAAAAAAATTAACATTTGTCAGTTAGAAATTCTTGTAAACAGGCTAGGCCCCAAAAGAGACATGTACTTTATAGATAGCATGCAGCACATTCTGTCTCCTGTTTAATCTTTCATGAGCTCAGTAATCACAGGCAAGTCACTAATCTCTCTGCTTTCTTTTCTGCACTGGTGACACAGTTGAGGTAAGAATATTCTATGAGGGTTTAGATGTCTTTTCTAAGCTTTGTGAAACTTTTCTACATGCTGGAAATTTTGTCCAAGTTGAAACTGAGGAACTAACTTGACAGAGATAGCAAAGCAGAGTAAAATTAATAGAAACCAAGACATAACTTCTATTCTGATCAGCGAAAAGCTTCATTATAAAAGTTCAGGCAGTGTGGTGACAAAGGCAGTTTAGATAGCACGAGGGACTGGGTCCACAGCTGGTTTGTGGTAGCATGTCACGACAACACCGTATCTTTGTCCCTTTCCTCTTGCAGTATCGGTCAGGGCGGGATGCTCACCGAGGCTCAGACAATGTTTCCAATAAGTCTTCGGACAGCGATGTCAGCGACGTCTCGGCCGTGTCACGGACCAGCAGCGCTTCCCGTTTCAGCAGCACAAGCTACATGTCTGTCCAGTCAGAGCGGCCAAGGGGAAACAAGAAAATAAGGTGAGCCTGATGAGCTGGAGTGTCAGCTATAGCTGTGTAGTTTTTGTAATGGAACACTTACTGATATTTGTATTTGACATTAGCATTTGCGGGGATTTTACACAGTACTGGCTTAAATGTCTTTTTTACCTCATGCTTTTTGAAGTCTTCATGGTGTTTGTTTTTAGTCAAGTTTTGTCATCTTGGATTATCTAACACACTAAAATAACAAACATATGCTGTCAGCAAGCACTAGACACATTTTCTGAAAACCGTTTTGTAAAATATACTTAATATCGCTGAAAAGACAGTTTATCTTGAAAATTTGTGCCAGCAGAGGCATCATATTTTCCTTTTAAATAGAGCGCTGAACTTTTATAGATGTATTATTTAATACTTACACAGACCAATTCAATTTATTTAATACTTACACTAGTCCAATTTAGCTGTAGGTGTACAATCATTGAACTGCTCTTTGATAAGACGTACATTGTGTGTCTGTGACCAAAACACAGCATTTTCTTTGCCTACAACCCATGTGCACTCAGAGGAGCTTTGGCTTTCATTTGGTGCACAAATGAAAGACAGTTTTTCTAGAAGGTGTAACCTGCCTCTGTCACCTATATCAATTCTCAGAAAATTGTCCTCTTGAAAGAAAGCATTTGCAAAAACTGTTTAAGCATCTGCTTATGTGAGCATTGTTAGGACCACATTGTTTCTGTCATACAGTTATTTCTAAATGTGAGGTATTGCCATGCAAGTTTTATTTGAAGAGGGACTTACAGACTGTCCTCAGAATATGTTCCAGGGCTCTCTAGTGTAGGCTGGACTCCTAGCCAGCATGAATTACCTTATGTCTGCTTTTATCCTTTAGTTTTTATTTAATTTCTTTCGCATTTCCTTTCTTCATGCATGCTATTCTCCATTACCTTAACTTTAATTTATTCTTTTCTTTTTTCTTTTTGCATGCCTTTTTCAATTTCTGTTGACTTCAGAAGGACAAGGGACATAGAGGGGAAAAAAGAGGGAGGGCTGGAAGGGGATGAACAAGATGAAGTATTTCCTGAGGAGGAAGAAAAAGAGGAGGAGGAAAAAGCAAAGGAGCAAGAAATAAATGAAAAAGGGGAAGGGCAAGAGGTGACAGAGAACTGTGATAAGGAGGAGATCAAAGAATCAGGGCATGATGAAAAAGCTCAAGAAGACCAAGCTGAGGAAGGGAAAGAGGATGACAGGTAAAATACACTTCTGTTTATATAGATATATTTTTTCTCCTGTACCAGTACCCTACCTGTCTTCCCTTTTTATTCCCTTTGCTTGCTTATTGCCTATGCTCTCTGCTGCTCTTTTTTTGGTTTGTTTTTGCTTTCAGTCGTCATGCTTTCACATTTAATCAAGTTTCACTCTCAGATTCAATGAACTTGTTCTGCATACCAAATGAGGCAGCACACCAACTTGGCTCATTAATATGCATACAACTGCAGCACATTATTTTTTAAATTGGTTTAGACTGAAGTTTGGGTTTGACTGTAATAAACAGTGGAAATTTTAAGCTTCTTTATTATATTCCCTATTTGAATTAGTATTTCATGGAAAAATGATTTGAGTGAAAACTCAGCAACATCAAAATAATCTTTACTTTTGTTTATGGCCATAGCAAAGAAGAAAATTTGGATTTTTTTTTTCAGTCCTCTTTGTGGTGCATACTGATTGACAATCAATGTGGATAAGCAGTCATCCTTTTTCTTTTTTTGTTCCATGTTAATAATTGTCAAGGATTGCTGTATTGTGGAGGGTTCATGCACTTCAGCTGCTGTGTTATATCCAGAAATGTTGCAGCACAACTGACTCTGGTTTTATCAGATAATATTCTAGAATTATACATTTTGCCACAAATCCTTACAACAATTTAAATGTCTGACATTTTGTATTGCAAAATCCATGTATGTTGCATTGAGAGAAATACAATATTCCTTCTTTCTTCATTAAAAGATTTTCAGATTTGATGAATATTCTTGCCATTCTCAGTCACACAAGAATGGCAAGAAAATCTCGGAAAAATACATTTTCTTTTAGCCTGCCAGTTCTGCACTACCTCTAAATAACTTCTGCCTGTAAAATTGTGCTCGTATACATTAGGGTAAGCACACGGCAATCTATGG
This sequence comes from Machaerirhynchus nigripectus, assembly GCA_013397975.1. NCBI lineage: Eukaryota > Metazoa > Chordata > Aves > Passeriformes > Dicruridae > Machaerirhynchus > Machaerirhynchus nigripectus. The sequence continues at coordinate 249,019 of VZRQ01011249.1, read as the reverse complement.
AAATCCATTTTCTTTCCTTGCTACAAACTTACACATGAACATGCCTGTATATGCTCACAAAAATACCATACTCAAAATAAAGGGGATACGAAGAGAGACTCAAAATGCCTACTGTATAGTCTTGAGTGGTATGGACTATTTTAGCCATATTACTACCTTTATATATTGTGCCATCATTCCTTCACTCATGTTCATGCATTTTAGAATTTAGCAAAAACAGTTGTTTAGAAACAGCTGTCTTTAGGAGTGCCTTGGTAGCAGTGTTCCAAGGACTCTGTATGGTAGTGTGTGAAAGGATTATTTAAAGATCTTTTTCTCTTCCATTTCCCACTAATTTCCCAGTCTAATAGATCTGGAAGTCCTGTCTTTCAAAAGCATGACTCTGTTCCTGGTTTCTAGATTTCACTCAGGCTGGTCTTTAGCAAATATGCTGTCCCCCATAGAAAGTAAAATCCTCTTTGAGGTACAACTCCTTGTTTTCCTGTGCCAGCGTGTTCTTCTGGTTGCTAGCTGCTCTCTGCATTCAGGAAGAAGTGACACAAATGGGGAGTCTCTGCTTGATAAAGAAACAAGGTGTTATTAAGTGGCTGTTGTGCAGTGACTTTTGTTTGTGTTAGATTTTGGCTCCCTGCATGGAAATCAGTCTCTGATATTATTTGCCCACTTTGCACATTTCGACCACTTTTGTTATGAGAGTTGTGAATAAACAGAAAAGTTTATATTCACTTTCCTTTCCCATGGTAGAGTCAGTGCTCATTTTTTAGTATTGTCTGAATATTTTTATAGGGTAAGAACCAAAGAGAAATCCAGATTGATTTCTGGATAGGGCCAGGTATAGGTATCTATACACATTTATATACACACATAGTTGTGTACCATTAACATATTGAAATACTATGACTTGTGTATTTAGTGGACAAGCCTGAAGGCAGGATCAATTGTCAGTATTTTTGAAAATCCAGTGCCTTCTGCTTGTTTCTCTGGCAGTTTATAAAATAACTTACACTTGGCAATTTATAAGATAAGGTAATGACTTCAGCTTCCAGAAAAGAATGTTTTCAGACACACCACAAATATTAAAAGTAAGCAAACATATCAATTAAACGTATCAATAGGTACTTGACAGCGGAACAAAGGTGGCCAATTCTTCCTTGATAGAATAGTAGTAAATTATCCTCTAGTTCTTGAGATCCTGGGCATCAAGAAAAGCTATATTGCAGGTGGGAATTTTCAACGTATATTTTTACTTCAGAGGTGCCTCTTTAGTTGGACAGCAGTCACCTTTCCTCTGTGCACACTGGAATGCCGGGGCTGCTCACCATCACTCAGTCATCAAAAACCTCCTTGTTAAGGATACCTCATATCTCTTGATGTTACTGTGTTTATATACTTTCTGAGAAATGGTAATAGTTCTATTAAGGTCTTCAATCTGCTGAGATCATGGGTGGGTTGAAATTACTGTGAACACAGACACCCATCACTAATTCATCCCATGCCTATTTTAAAGAGCACCTTGGCACAATAAAAGGCATTAGCTTTTGAAGCACTGGAGCACATTCAATCAATAAATCTTTTTTGCCAGAAATAGTTGCAGCACCAGATTTTGCCTTCATTAAACCTTGTAAAACTAAACTTTGGCATGTGCTTAACCTATAGGGAAATCATAATTGTGTTCTTTCTTGGCAGTACATGTTAGCAAACAAAGGGTGGCTCCAGCTTTGCTGTTGAGTGTTCATTATGTACAGTTCTCTGACATTATTTCTTACTCCATCTCCCTAATAATCTCAGGGACAAAAATAAAACCTTCTTAGATTTAATCTTTGATCATTAATAATTTTTTATTGAGGGTAATCTGTTTAAGACTGCTCTACATTTTATGCTTTCTTAACATTTTTCTAAATATCAATCCTAAGCATTAATTCTGACAGTCACAATAGTTTTGTTTTACCATATGAATACACAGCAAATTTAATCACAGAGCAGGATTTCACTCTTGAAATACAGTAGAAAAATACAACCTCTGTTCTAAGCACACAGAATCTAAATCATGAAACAACATAGAAGTCCAGAGAGGGAAGCACAGAACAAAGAGATGTTCCACATGGTGGGAGATAGGTACAACACTGTTTTGGGGACATCTTGATAACAGAGAATAAATGCTAAGAGGAGATTTGAGGAAAGAAAATAAGATATCTCAGTGAATGTTTCTGGAGAGCTCTTTTCAAGCAATCAAAATAATGAGGACAAAACATGAGGTGCTTGCTAAAAATCTATCAAGTGGATGAGGGGCATGTTTTAGAATCAGAAGTTATCTTTCTGTCTTGAATGAGAGATGATAAATATGATACAGAACAAGTTCTAAAATACTAGGAAATAACAATGAATTATGTACAACTGTGTAAAAGAGAGTATAACTTTTTATTGATGTGTGGAGGAAGATGAGACAGCCACATAGAAAGGCTACGAAACTTATCTCTCCTCTAGTATCCTGGAAGGGGTTGTTGGGTAAGTTGCCAGGGCTGGAGAAAAGCTTTGCAGTATTTGTCATTTGAAATGGTAAGAGAGTGGACAAAGCAATTATCTGTGTGGGTGGACAGAGAGGGCAGAGATGTGAAATAAAAACATGTGCAAGTCACAAAGTTTTGCTATGTGTTTGGAAGGAATCTGTGACATCCCAGCTGAAGAAAGGAAGTGAATTCTATTGGACAGTAGAAGGAATAGAGCTGATTAAGTAGGAAGATGACACAACCAAGAAAGGAAAGTTTGTAGTGGAAAAATTCAGCTGGGATGAAATTTTGGAGAGCACTTCAAAATTCAAGAGAGAGAGTGCAACATATGGCTTTAAGTAATCTATTTCTTCAGATACAAAACCTTTTCTCTTCCTAAAGGTTCTTCATGCTTTTTGTGCCCCTTCCTTTGTTAGGTATAAAGATTAATTTCAAATTCACTTTATAGTTCTAGTTCATTCAGTAAAAAAAAGTCTTTAGAGAATTTAATATGTAGGTTTTACAACTGATTCCTGATGAGTATTTGTTCCTTAGTTTTTCATTAAATTGTAATTTTAGTATTTCAGATTTTATGACCCTTCCACTATGACTCCAGCTATTAACAGTTAAATGCAGTATTTTTCTGGAAGAAGAAGCATGTCAGTGCAGTCTTTGCGAGGTCCTTTACAGTGGTGGAAGCCAGTAATATTTTTGAAAATCTTTATTCTGGTGAAAATTTAAAAAACTGTACAAAAGATAACGAACACCAAGGATCCATTTTCAATGTGTGTGTACTGTTTGGTTTCTTAAAGCTATTTCAAAAGTATTTCAATGATTGCTTCAACTGCATTGCTGGATGAAAGCACTTAACTGTATCCAACCTTTACAGCCAAACAGCCTGTATGTTTGGAAGAGAAAACAGAGCCTGAGACTCTCTCCCCACTGCATGATCAGTCTTTCAGCAAAATTGCAGTACTGGTAGTCTGTGCTTCCAGAAGCGATAGATAGATAGATAGATAGATAGATAGATAGATAGATAGATGATAGATAGATAGATAGATAGATAGATAGATGATAGATAGATAGATAGATAGATAATGTTCACCCAGTGTAATTTCTGCCATGGAAGGAGAGGGAACTTGGGTCCAGTTATGTCGATGTTCATGTAGTTTTTCAGGGAAAGCATGCCAGCATGCAGTTTCCTGCAGCTCTCAACAGAAGATGTTGATCCAACAATTTTTTCAACATGACAACAAAGTGATATTGCCATTCCTGGGGTGAGAATGGCAGGCTGCAGTACAATGTTCACCAGCACTTTTCAGCTGCAAAACATTGCACTATCCAGGCAGTTGGGGCAGGTGTGACGCACTGGGGCCTTGAACAAGAAGCAGCAACTTTATTTTGTGTCGCTGTAACGTAACTCTTCTGCACACTTATGGCTAGATAAGCATACATAAGAGCTGCTTATGTATTGCCAGTCTGTGTCTTTAAAATCAGAGGACCTAAAATAAAGTTTTTTCAGTAAGATTTTGTTAGTATTACTGAGCTGGGTAGAGTCTGTTGGAGGTTTATGACAACCTCTTGCCCATTTGAAGCACAGATTCAAAGCCACTACTTTTTTAAGATTTTTAACTTTAGTTTTCTACAGCAAAGCAAATACTCAAAAGCTATAAATTCATAGAGCTCGTGGTCTGTACCAACACACATGGACAGTAATTTGGCCATTTAGTTTTTTACATTTTCATAGATTACATGCAGAAGAAAATTATCTGCAGCTTCTGGAAAAATATTATGGAAAAATATGCAAAATATCAATGGTTCCAAAAGGAATGATATGAACAAATATATTTGTTGTGAAATCTGTACTGAGAGTAGAATACAAGTAATTTAAGAAATCTAGTAAAGGTACCTGTTTCTAACTTATTTGTTACCATCTATAGAATGCTTGGAGACCTCTTTTTTCCTGTTACTTTGGAGTAAATACAAAAGATATATAGGCTCTTTTACAGTTAGTAAATTCATTTTGATGCACTGCGATATCATAAATTAATGAATCTGGAAGTATACATTATTAACAGGTGAACAGTAAAAATACCTCATTTGAAACAGTCTGCAGCTTTGATAGATGACACCCAGCAGGGAACTCAGACATTTTTTCTTTGATTGCAATGCAACATCATTGAGACAGCTTCCCTCTCCATAAAATGCAGCCTGCACTTTAACCTCTGTTGAGCCAGCTCTGACCTGTGATCCATAAAGCACTGATGCACTCCTGTTACTAAAGTTTATTTTAAAACTGTGCATCAGTAGTTTAAACAAAACAAAAAAAAAACCCTATGAGAGATGCAAGGAGAAAGCCCTGTAGACATGTAGGGAAGCAGAGACGAAGGAAAAAATTAAAATGAGGGTTTGAAGCAAATATAAATGTTGAAATTAGTTTTTGCATTTTTAAGTGTTTATAAAAAGATTTATTTTCTGAAAATATTTAAAGCTAGATTGAATCATAAGTTTTTCAATAGACAGACTTTTTTATCTTTATTTGTACAGGACTGAGCACAACAGATCTGTTGACAAGAATAGCAACAGCAAAAACTAGAAGGCGGTAGAAACTTATAAAAACAAGGGATTGAATATTGAAGCTTACAAGGTTTTTCTTTCTTGGACATTATGATTGGACAGATATGGCTCTGTCTAAGTGATGTATGTTTTCACTCTTTTTGCCTGAGTATTATTTTAATAGAAGAGTGATAAGATTCTGTAAAATTAATACATATTCTTAAAAGTGTACGTTATTAAAAATAATTAGTAAGTTTATCACTTAGGCTTCCAAGAAACAAACATAAACTCCTTCATGTTACTTCTTAGAAGTATTTCTAAAATGTAGTTGCTGGGTTTTTGCCATTGCCTTTGAAACACATTGCCAGACTCATCTGGCAAGTACTTTACTTTAACTAAGGATAAGGGCCCCAGTGCTGGTCTTACTATTGTGTGCTTAATAGGTATGGAATGACGATGCTCCAATAGTTGGGCATTGCCCTTATATCTGATTTTAATGTTTTTTGACCAAGCATCTGAACATTTTCAGTAATTTCACAGGGCCTGTATGATGTTCATACTTCTCTTAGAGTCCATAAGGTGCTACCTAAATAAGCTGGGAGATGTGTCATCAGGTGGCCCCTTGCAGGAAATAAAATTTCTGTACAAATACCACTGAGAACCCAGCACTTCCCAGATACTAACCATAACATAAACATGATTCCTATGGAGGCCCAAGGTAAACAAGAGGAGAGTTGCTCCAAACATGCATGGTGTGCAGAGTACACATTGCCTCAGCAGGGACATGTGGTCAGACACCTGCCTTCTCCAGCTCAGAAAAACAAAGGTTGCAGGCTCTTGCTCAGAAAGATGGGAGACACCTTTCCTTACAACATTTTCTTTTTTATGATGGTCTTAAGTTTTCTGTATGCTTTTATAATTTCCCCCAGAGACCAAAAGTGACTCAAAGTCATTTTGTCAAAGTGATAGAAGTCAGACAGACAAGATCATGATGTCCCAGATAATGTCTCTTTTGTTGAAGTAATTACGGCTTCAGATCTCTTGCTCGTGTCCGTTTGCTTCTCAGTCCCAGAAGATCAGTTCAGAGACATGCTATAAGTTTGGGAGATGTTAGCAGTGCCTATTCTGACCCTGATTTTTCAGAGTCCTCAAGCAACCCGAATTTACAAGGATGAAGGAAATTTTAGGTTTGTTTTATTCTTTAGACAGCCACTGCCATATACATGCACATAAGCATTGAAACAAGCTGGAGCATATTCCCTTTGTGCAGTACTAATTAAAGCAATACAGTCTTTCATGAGTGAAGTATAGATGCAGCTATAGTGAGATCCATATTGCTGACAGCAATTTATTTAAATGAAGCCCTTTCAGGATATCTGGATCTTTCCTGTGTATTATGTGATTTTTCTCTTAATGTAATCTCAGTAGTGCACCCTGTCTAGCCCCCCCGTGTCTTATCTTCCAAAGTTTTCTGTCAATGAGTTTTCTAAATAAGTAAATTTCCCCCACAGCAATTTCAGTTAAGCAAAATGATAAATCATGGTACTTCTTACTCTCAGGCAAAACATGGTGTCTCTTACTCCTGTATACTTTTGAGCATTTCAGCCTTCAAGTGTGAAATTTTTCCTACTTTCCTGACTCAATTTTACATTATTTCTGTGATAATTTGGAGTCTGGGACACATACTGGATTTAATGTCTGGTTTAGCAATTCACTGCTTGCTTTTCATTTCATAGAGCTCTATTCAGCCCTTCCAGAAACAACACTGAGCAGCACTAAGCAAGTTTGCAGTGTAGATTGTGACTTAGTGGCATTAATACAGAAAACTGGGCCCCCTCCTCCATCCCTGTTGGAAGACTAATTCAACAGCAAGTTGGAACAGGCACACAACATTTAACTTTCAGATTGAGTACATGCAAGGTGCATTTCTGCAAGAGAACACTCTCGATTAAGTCAGGTTGCTCATGATCAGTTTTAATTTAGCAAGCTAGTTGTTATGCAGCTTTTACAAACACAACTGCTCTTTCCCAGGCTGGGTTAAAGAAGATGGTTTCTAAACTCAAAGAATTCAGATATTATTCAAAACTCACTTGGTCTTTGACTGCAATGTACTTTATTGCCAAGCCTTCAGAGCTCACATGGACTTCTTTTATTAACAATGAATATGACAGCTGACTCATGCAAGACTTCTAGACCTCAACTAATTTTCTATCTAGACTTCTTTTGAATCCACACAGAGTAAATGACTGGTTTAGTTCACTGTATCAAAGAAAGGGATTTCATCAAAGATTCATTACTGTTAGCAGGGGAATAAAGCTTTTCTATAACTTTGTCAAGGAAAACTTGAATATTTATCGACACTAGATGAATATTAATATAATCTTCATTATAATTTCAATTTAAAATTTAAAAAATTAACAGTTGTATCTTTAGTTTTAAAAAATAGCCAATTGTTCTATCAGAGAAGGTGAGAAATTTTATCAAAAATGTCTGAAGCTCTGTTTATAATTCAACTGCTAGTGTTCGTAACAGCTAGCTGTTACAGTGTTTTTTCTGCACCACTCATTTGTTGGGGCAATGTTTTGTAAATAATCTAATGAGCTGACCCCAAATGATTTAAAAATTTGTTCTTATTTGAAAAAAAGTATGTTAGAGGTGTCATGGAATAAGTTATACTTCTATTAATTGATAATAATAAAGCAGTGTGGACAGCTTTCTATTTACCAGAGAGGGGGAGATCCAGCTCAAGTCAACCTATGTACTGTAGCAGGTGAGGTATTCCTGATTTGTAAAGAAAGAAACCTTTGAAAAAGAAATTCCATATCAAAATATTGCTACTTGTATTTTGAGATGTGGTCACAAGTTTTCTTTGAATATACATAACAAAATAGATTATAAACACTGCTCTATTTTTCCCCCCAACTTTCTTGTTATCATTTCAATATAATAAACCTAATAATTAATTCTGACCATTAGCTACTAGAGATATATACCACCAATAAGTTAATAGAATAATTTTTGACCAAGTGGATCTCCAGAGACTAAGTCATTATAATTTTGAACCTGCAGTGTCTCTCTTTGATGTGAATTGGCAGATGAGTACGTGCATTGGCCGGAAGCGTTGTTCCCATGGAAATGTTATTTCCTACATCACAGCTGTCCCCATCATGCTGTTTTTGTTAAATTTCTTCAGTAAATTAATGAAATAAGAGCCTCTCTGATTGAGTTAAAAGGTCTATTAAGAATGGCATTAAAATTCATCTCCTGCTTGTAAAAAGCAGTAAACAAAGTCTTCAGTGGGTCTTCAAGTCTCACAGGAGACATATTAGAAAATATCTAATACAACAATTGAAAATTTGTTAAAATCCTTTCCTTAGGACATCACAGCCCACAGCAGTACTACACACTTGGTAACGTGGATTTTCACTATTATGGATGCCTTATTTTCATTAGGGATCACTACCAGAGGAATAAGCTGGAAAGCAGTAATATTAATTCTGCTTTGACTTTGAAATAAAGAAATAAAGAAATAAAGAAATCTGCAAGGTCTGCCAAATGACTTGTGAAAATCTGATTCTCTGATACATATGCTTATGGCAGAGCAATGAGATTACATGTGGTCATTTCCAATACTGCTGTAAAGACTACTGAAAAATACAAACAGCATCCTCAAAAATCCTACCAACAACATACAGTACAATGGGTTGTATTGATACCTTCTCCTTCACATTTAAAAGTATTAACAACATTGTAGATTGGAAAAATGCTGTGCTTCATAACATTGGTTTTAGTAAAGTCTATTCATTGATAAGTGAAAAAAATCAAGTTTTTCATAATAATTTTAGTCTATCAGTCATCGAAACAGATAACATCTGTTACATCTTTACTTAGTCTTTGTAGAATAAGTGAAATTCTTTGTAATTTGTTAGTCATTACATAGTCACTGGGTACAAGGATTCTGTACTGCTCCCTGTGCTGCTTTCTGCCACAGACTGTGTGGTTCAGAGCCAGGGCCTGATTTAAAAGACAGTTTTGTAAATCTTTAGCAGTATGTTACTACTGCAGAACTTACCAGGTTAGTGAATGGGGAAGAGGAAGTTGAGCTGCAGGGCTGGGGTTCCTGTCACTGGGACTTATTTTGAGCTGGCAGATGGACCATGATATCAGTGTGGAGTTTTTAGTTTGTGTTTTGGGGTGGATTTTTTTTGGTTTTCTGGCCAAAAAAAGGATTCCTGATGAAATTTGGCTCTTACTGTACTAATCACCCAGTTTTTAGAGAAGATTTCTGTTTCTGTAGACAAAAATCTGACCAAGATGCCCTCCAACTCTGCAACTAATTAAAAAACTGCAGCCAAAGACTGCAGGTTTTCACTTGTGTCAACAGGATGAGATTTTCCATTTAGCACATATGTTACAATGAGCATTTATTGTGTCTGCACCTGTTTCATTGAAAATATAATAGCCAAAAAAAGTATCAATTAGTTATAAAATTAGTATTTTCTTGTAAGATTACGAAATGTTTTCAAGTCTGTCAGAAACTGAGAGAGGTTGGATGAGGTTTCTGACCTGTTTTTTACTACCTAATATCCAAAAATATTGAGTAAATCAAATTTTTATCTGGAGGCTGTTTAGGATCTAGAACATTTGCCTACAGTGCAGTCCATCTCACCCAGTGCAAGAGTTACAAGACATATACTGTCCCAGGTAAAGTTGCTTCAAATCAGTTTCACTGCCTTTAGGGCAGGATCCTTTTGCACTGTGAAATCTTCCCTCTTGTAGTGGGTTTAGTTCGCATTTCTTACTTTCTGTGAGATAAGAATTAGGAGGAATGCAAAGCAGGCTCCAAACTTAAAGAATATAATGAACTTTATTAACTAAACTAAAAGAAAAAGGATTAATAAGAGTCAAAATACATCTTCAGAACACTTCTCTTGCCCCCATCCTCCCCCCTCTTCCCAGTTACAACAAAAAGGCACAAACTTGAGAATATTTCAGTCAGCTTACCAAAACTATAATAGTCTTTCATTAGTTCACTTAGGGAGAGGAGTCTCTTTTGCCCATGCTATGGGGCTTCTCCACAAGAAGGAGTCTTCTCGTGCCTTCCATGTCACAGCACAACAGCCGCCCGGGGTAGTTTTCTGCTGGCATGTGGAAGTCCCTTCCCTCAACCCACAGCTTTACCCACAGCCATTTTCAAGGGTTCAGTCTTAGCTAATGGGGTACTGTTTTAAGGATGAGCAGTTCAAGAGCAAAGGTTCTCGTCATCTGCCTCTAGGGGCATCTTCATCTCAGGAACAGAGGTCTTCTTTTCCCCTGGGAGCAAGGGGTCTTCACTTCATCGCTATCCCTCTCTGTTCAGGCTTCTCAAGTGGATCACAGCTACGCCACCATTTCTCCCTGATCAGGCTTCTCAATGAATCACAGCTACTTCAGCATTTACTGATTCCAGCACAGGAATCTTTGCTCGTGGCTCCAATTTGAACAGCTCCACCCCCCCACGCTTATCACGAAATTACAAGGGGTTCTCTGATGTATCATAGTCCATCACCATAGCTTCACAAAAGAATTTCAGCTTCTAGGTTTAAAGCATCTCCTCTATCTCCTCCCTCTGGGCTTCAGCTCTTTCCTCTTCACTGACTTTGGTGTCACAATCATGGTATCCATTCACGTGCCTTTGCCTTTTCCGTTCCTCTGACCTGGGAGAGGATGATGTTTGCAGGTCTCATCTCTTCTGGGGAATTTACAGTTCAGAAGGAGCTAATCTTACCCAGAGCCTTGGCTTGCAGCTACAACTTATCTCTCTGGTGGTCACATGCTCTCTGCTGGGCAGCAGCCAGGAGCTGCTTTCGGCAGAAGTTGTAAAAAGTCCATCTCTGGCTGCCCCGGAGAAGGCAGGGGGGGCATCACGGCCTTCACGGAGCTGTGGGTCTGGCCCCAGCCCCTGCTGGCGCCGAGTGGTCAGGCCCAGCCAGGCCCAGCCAGGTCTGGTTGGGCTGGGGGGCCAAGGCCCTCTTGCCAGCCCAAAGGCCGGAAGGAAGAGAGATTTCCCGGGCTTCTCCTCGACTTAAATATGTGAATTTAGAGAAGCGTTATTGGTCTAAACAACTGTCCATCAACCCAGGGTCAAACCATCACACCTCTCCTTAACCCAAACCTCACAAACAGTTTCTTTCCTTCTTGGTCAGATATCAAGGGAATGGACTGCCTAAAGCAGGAGATACCAAGACTAAAATCAAATCAATCAATCAAAGATCCTCTTGTGAGACCTACTTCTCTGCTTCTCTTCTATGAGGATTTCCTTAGGCAATTATTAGGAGTTATGGAATTAGGAAATATTAGGGATTATGGAATTCCCCTCTGGCTATGCAACAATTCCAGAAAGGACTGTTTTCCAAGTAGCCAATTCTAATCATTGTTTTTGGGAAGTTTCTCTGGCAATGTTTTGTCATCTTTCTGTAATTCAGTACAAATATTGATGAACAGGAGAGAAAAACCAGATCATTTCTGATTATCTGCTGTAATAGGAGTCTGGAAGACTTTGAAAGCACATATTTTCCAGAGAGTAATTACACTCTCTGTTTTGAAAACAGGTGAGTCTCTGCAAAGAGATAGTGAAGATTAATGCATTTAAGAAATCCAAACCCTTAACACTGCATTTCCAGAAGGCCGTGTTTGAATAGCAGTTTTATAGTTGCTTACTGTTTTTCTTTAAAAGCATTCAGAAAAAGCTTATGGGCAAGAATTGGGCTGGCGAATATCAGAATTTGAAAACAATCTCAGGTTTCTAATCTCCTCAAGGAATTTAAGGCTAAGTCTAGACCAGCAAGCAAGACAGGGCCAGGACACAGTCTTGATCATCCATATTGTTTTGAACAGCTTGTGTTCTCTTTGGCATAGCTTTGTGCTGGGCACACTGATAAGGTGCCCCTGATTCGGATCAGGGAGAGTTCAGGAGATAGCATAGGCTGGGGTCAGTTTCCTCTAGGCAGGATGCCTGAGAAAACCCTGTTTCGGAAAGGGTGTAACCTAGTGTAAGCTAGCCTGTTGTGCGTACAGGGGCTGTCAAGGTCAGAGAACAGGCCGGACACATTTGATTAACTGCTATAAGTGTGGCACAGGACTCTTCACTGGCTACAAGGACCATAATAAATTTCACAGAATCATAGAATCTCCTGAGTTGGAAGGGACCCATAAGGATCATCGAAGTCCAACTCCTGGCCCTGCACAGGACAGCTCCAAGAATTACACCATGTGTCTGAGAGCATTGTCCAAACACTTCTTGAACTCCCTCAGGCTTGGTGCTGTGGCCACTTCCCTGGGGAGCTGTTCCAGCGCCCAGCCACCCTCTGAGTGAAGAACCTTTTTGTAATATCCAGCCTAAACCTCCCCTGATGCAACTTCAGGCCACTCCCTTGGGTCCTGTCACTGTGTACCACAGAAAAGAGATCAGTTCCTGCCCCTCCTCTTCCCCTCACGAGGAAGTTATAACTGCAATGAGGTCTCCCCTCAGTCTCCTCTCCAGAAAGAACAGACCAAGTGACCTCAGCTGTTCCTCATATGGCTTCCCCTCAAGGCCCTTCACCATCTTTGTTGCCATCCTTTGGATGCTCTCTAATGCCTTTATATCTTTCTTTTATTGTGGCACCCAAAACTGCACCCAGGACTCGAGGTGAGGCCGCCCCAGTGCAGAGCAGAGTGGGACAGTCCCTTCCCTTGCCCAGCTGGTGATGTTGTGCCTGATGCCCCCAGGACATGGTTGGCCCTCCTGGCTGCCAGGGCACTGCTGGCTCATATTCTCCTTGCCAGTGACCCTCAGGTCCCTTTTTGGGGTGCTGATTTCCAGACTCTCATTCCCCAGTCTGTACATACATCCCCCATCCCAGCTGAAGAATCCAGCACTTGTCTTTTGTTAAACTTCATATGGTTGGTGATTTCCCAGACCTCTAATTTGTCAAAGTCTCTCTGCTGAGCCTCTCTGCATTCAACGGAGTCAGGAGCTTCTCCTGATTTAGTATCATCAGCAAACTTACTTAGAATACTTTTGACATCCTAGGTATCCACCAGTCTGACTCCCCTCAGCTGGCTAACATGGTATATTTTTAAGAATACTGTTTAGTGGCTAGGGCTCTCACACTACACCTTTGGTCTTAAATTACAAATATATATAGAGATCTTACTGTAATTTCTTTCCTAATGTCTTACTTTTCACTTGTGTTTTTAAAGAACTTTCTGCTTTAGCTTTGAGATTGAATTCCTCTAAAATTTATCCATCTTTCCTTTTTCTTTTTTCACCGCAAAACTGAAGTGTCTGAAAAGATACTTACACTGAGACTTGTCTGCAGCTCCTGGTTTCCTCAAGAGGTTTCCTGGATTTTGGGATAATGCAGGAAGCAATGTTCCTGTGTGAACCTTGCCCATCATCCTGCTATTGTTGATAGTTTGGTCCTATTAAGCCAAAGACAATTGCCTGGCTGCCACCTTCACCCTGCTCTTGCTGTAGGCTGTGGGCTGCCACACAGCTGGGCTTGTGTGCTGATTTTGTTCTTGTTTTGGTTCTAATAATGGTATTATTATGTCATTATGCACATATTATTTGGACTAGGATAATTATTTTATTCCCCCCTTTATTTATTCTCCCCCCTCCTAACATCCAGCTGTATATACACTTTGCTGAGGATATTTTTAAGATTATTATAAGACACTTTGAGAACCCTATTTTTTCTTCATATCTATTCATTGACTCATAAAATTTCATAAATTACTTTTATATAATGTCTGTTTTAAAATACTGTTGAACATATTTAACTGCATGTGTGTGAGATTATGTTTGTGTATATGCACATGTAAAGAAAATTTCCAGTAATTTCTGTTTCCTGCAAAGGCAAAAGGTTGTATGATTTACTCTCTCAATTTTACTCTGAGGTCAACCTTTCTATTACCTCAGAAAGGAACCAAATCTGACATACAACACCCAGTTTTTCTGAGAACGATCCATTTGTGGCACTGTCAAATGGCAGGCTGGGTAGAAGGATGGTTTCTGCTGGGGAGGATATCAGGCATCTACCAAGAATAATTAGTGAATGGGGGTTTGGATGGCCAAAAGGATTCAGAGTGCTGATGAAGGAAGTGCTCGTGACCACTCTAGATTCACTATGAGGCACTATAAACCACTTAGAACTCTCCTAGTACATATTTCTCAAAGCTTTTTTGCTAAGAGAGTTATTGAGAAAAAACAAAGTCCCTGCTGTGGGATGACTCTCTCCAAGGGCTGTCTGCTAGTTAGGACTGTAACAAAGATGTCTTCTCTGCTGCTTTTAAAGAAGGGGGGAAAAACCCATACCTTTAATTGAAGCCAATAGTTTTAGAGCTCTGTTGGGAAAAAAAAATAGAAGTTCGTGAATGAATTTTTAGTATCAGCCATTTGTATTAGTATTTGGTATACCCACTTAAATCTAAATCCCTTTTTCCTCATTTGAGTTCCCCTTCCTACCTTTCTCAAAAAGCTGGCCAAGAAAAGGTGTCTGACTGAAGTCAACATCATTATTGGCAGGAGTACACAGCAAAACATTTTGTGATACAGAAGCCTTTAGACAGCAGCCAAAAAGCGAACTTTAGTAATTCATAGTACTTTCATAGCTAACTGCACAGTGAAACTATAGTGACCAACCTCTTTAAACACATGGATTTATTTAATAAGGGCAACTATTGTAATCCATTCCACTTAAATAGAATTATACATCTTGGAAAGGACACAAAGGCACATTAAACTCAGGAAATGGTAACTTTCTCTTCAGTGTAACTTTAATATTAAAATGTATAATACTTCTGTTTCCACTGATGACATAGAATCTTTATTGAATGCTAATATCACTTATAAAACAATGCTATAATTACTATTTTCCATATGACAGGAACTCACTGATTTTCTGGGTATTATTTAAAAAAAAATGGATCACTTAAATAGGTTGTTCTGCAAGCAGTGAAAAACTTACTTCCCCCATCAGATTGTATATGCAAATGAGCTTCTACTAGGAGAGATTCAATAATTACTTCTTCTGCAATCTTCCCCCAAAGAGGCATCCATAAGACGTCTCTCCAGGGACGTGTTTTCAAAACAGTTTTAGAAACTAGATAGCTTTAGTTTCCTACTGCTCTGTCAAATTTGATCTGATTTAAAAAAAACATTGAAAAGAGAGAGACCTGAGTGAAAACACACTCACATTAACCCTATTTCCTTTGAGAACCTGGATTAAAAATAGCATTAATAGATATGGGGCTCTAATTTTCTGATTCTTAGTAAAATTTTGCTTAATATAAAGTTGAAGAAACTAGCTCTTCCCAGCAATGTTTTTTCTAGGTCTCTAGTATTTTTACATGCAAGATAATGTTGAAACTGAGAACTAGCTTCTGTGTCATCTGTTTTCTGTGACTGAATTTTTAAAGGTGTTAGTTTGATAAAGAATACAACATGCGATGTTATCATCGAACAAGTAAGTTAACATAGTGCTAATAAGACACAGAAATACAAATTCTCTTTTACTGTTTCCCTGCCTTCCTCTTTACCCACATTCTATCCCACTCTTTCCTTGGTGGTAAATGTACCAGTGAGAGTCAGTGTGTACTAACATAAAACAACAAAGAGAGCTAAAAGAGGGTAAGAAAAAAGCTTTCAAGTTACCACTGTGTTCAGTCTTTTGTGATTGTGTGTCCAGGCAAGGCCACTATGGCTCTCCCTGAGCTTTGTTTTGTGCTTCTCCATCTGTTGATCCAAAATTCTCATTCATATTTTTCCTTGTAACTTCCCTGGGAAGTACACTCAGTATTTTTTCAATGGTAAAGGTCTACTTCTGCTATGAATCAGTTCTTAGTTTTCCCTCTGGGTTGCAGCTAAACTACAAGTCTTCATTTACTTTTGAGTGCACTGCGTTAATTCCATAGATAACTTAGTGGCAGAATACATATTGCAAAAAACTTCAGAAAGAAAAAACAATACCTTCCTTTCATGAAATATATTTCAGGCCATTATAGGTAAGGGAAAAGAGTGAGGCGATACTCAGAAAAAATTTGCTCTACAGCCGTTTGCTGAGCACTAAAGCAACAGCCTTTGCATGTTTTTGAAAATCTGTTTAAAAAGCAAAAATAGTCATTTTTAAACTTATAAGTTGGTGATTTAACACAATAATAATTTCCCCTGGGTTCCAGAAATATTCCCCTGTTTTGTGGATTGTTTAAAATGGCATCTCATGGGAACTTTCTGGTGAGACGCACTGTAGTGAAAAGAACACTAAAAGTTATTTTACTAAATTCTGTGGAACTATTCTATTTCACTGAAATAGAAAATTCTGTATATATTCTCAGGCCCACATGTATCCCAGAGCTTCCAGTTCTGGATATTTGTTTAGACACCTACCAATTAGATGTCAGAACAAAATTTGGACAAGTACTGTTGTCATCAGTGAAGATTGCAATTTCTGTGGAAAGGAACGGTCCCTTAACCTGGACCACTGGTAGAGACAGGTTCCCCTGGGACATGTGAAATGCTGCAGCAGATAGTTTAGATGCAGCCACATAGAGCACATTCACACATTTACAGAGTCTCTAAATGAGTACAGACGACGCATTAGAATTGAATTCCATTTTATCAGTAACGTTGATCTATGTCACATAACAGCCAAGTGTTGTACGAAATACATGTCTAGTACCTGTATTTGTTGATGCAGAGATGGAGAAAAAAACCTACGGGTGTTCATTACCGTATGATGACTGAGCTAAACCAGATTACTGAAAACATCCTTGAAATACCTGAATGTCTAGGAACCAAAACCATGCTTCAGACCGATGCTCTTTTCCACTCAGTAATGAATCAAGTGTCTGTTTCCCAGAGGAATATAGGTTATTTGTGTGTATACATATGAGAAGAAGAGGGGTAGAACACTGACTGCAGAACTTAAATTTTCCAAATAAAGAGCGATTATATGATATATGAATGTATTAAATCTTTGATATGCTTTTACTGGTAATAAGTTCTAAGTCAATTTAAAACAAAATTCAAAACAAAATTTTGTTGAGTCAAGTATTTGGACAGTGGACCAACCAAGAAGCTAGAAACGTTTCTCCTTTTACCTCTCAAAACCAAACCCTACCTGTGTGATTAGCTGCTTTTACCCTCCAGTCTCCCAAAACCTTCCATCTGAAACCTTTCCTTTTCTGTCTTCCCCTTTTTACTCTTTGTCTGCACTGTTTATCCGTCAACTGGCTGACAGTGTCTTTACATCCAAAATGCAAAGCAGACAGATGGCCATCTCAGGAAAGAACATGACCAAGAGCACCAGCATCAGCGGGGAGATGTACACGCTGGAGAAGAACGATGGCAGCCAGTCGGACACGGCAGTGGGCACTGTTGGTGGTGGCAGCAAAAAGAGACGTTCCAGCATTGGTGCGAAGATGGTCGCCATCGTGGGGCTATCAAGAAAAAGCCGTAGCACATCACAACTCAGCCAAACTGGTAGGAACTAGATTTTTTTTCTCTCTCAAATTACCATTTAAATGGACATAATACTTATGTATTACAGTTTAATCATTTGAAGATCCTGTTGAAGTTGCCTCATCAACAATATTCTATGGAATGAAGAAAATGGTCAATTATCTTTTTTCTCTGAATATTTACTAAACATTTTTTTTTTAAGCAAAGATCCTTTTCAGGTTGGACTGAAGCTTTTATTTTCTGCTTACTGGAACCTGCTTAATACACTAAGTCTTTACTTTTCAGCTTTTCAGGAAGCGACATGAGCCGTACTTGCACTTGTGGGGAGTCCTTAGAGCAGTTTGTGAAATGTTGCTGAAATGTTGCAAGATACCTTTTCTTTTGTCAGAGATAGTGTTCACATATTCCAACATGAAGTTTTTCACCTTTGAACATGCAACCTTATTTTGAAACAAAACAATTTTCCTGAACAAAATTGTATGTTATATTACTTCAGTGCAAATGATTTATTGCTTTCTAATTGATTTCTTTTCAGCCTAGAAGTGTATTTGACATCAGTAGAAATTTTCCTCATTTCTGTTTCCTCTCAATTCAAATCGGATACTGAAATGTGCTATGTCGGAAAATTGACAGTTTTTCTGCTTTGATGCCTAAAGCATTTAAAATCTTACACACTTTTTCTATTTCTTCCTATTTTGGGGAAAATCCATATAATGCACTCTGAAAAGTTCAATATCGAATAATGAATCTGTAGAGGACAAGTGTATTTTACATGGAAAAAGTTACTTCTATTTGAATAACATCCATATAAAAGAAGTGTTTCAGCAATTTATATAAGTATGCATATATATAATATATCTCAAGGTATATACAGAAGATATATTGTATGCTCAGTATTCAAGACAAACTGTTGCGATGTTGTCATATGGTTCAATGTAAGTTTACAGTGCCCTGATGTGTGAGGTCCCATCTGAAGGTCTCCATTGTGCTAACCACCTTTCAAACACGGATAAGAGATTTTTCAGTTCTCTCCAAACCAAAGTGATAAGAGTTTTAATGTACAACGTAATGGAGAAAACAATGATTTGCACTGTCAGAAACCGTGGTAAATTTTTAAAGTAAACTTTGGGGGGTGGGTGGGTACTGTACTGTAAACAGTAGAACTAAAAAAGAAAGGAAAGAAGGAGGGGTAATGGTGCAGAAGAGGGCAGGGAGCTTGACTGTGTGACTTACTGAATGCAGTATGAAACAGGAGGGAATGAAGAAGAGGGGAAACAATGTATATAATGGAAGCTCTGAATATCATGCTGGTGACGCTGTCAGTAGGCAAGCCTTTGCAGTAGTCTTTTGTTTTACCAGCTCACTTGCAGGTTGTGGAAATGGCAGGTTTGTGTACATTTCTATTTTCTTTGAAGTGAATGACAGATAAAAGACGAAGTCACCTTTAGACAAATCTGGGAAGTGTCTGGTTAGGCAAGAAAAAAAATTAATCACTTGCTCATCTAGAAATCTAAATTTTTGTCTTGTGATAGTACAGAGCTATGTAAGATGCATTTGAATATCAAGCCATATACAATGCACTACACTACTCTTCTTTTATCTAATCTGGTCTCTCTTGCCATAAAACCTGTCAAATGAAGGATGTCAGCTCTTTGTACATTGCTCAAGTATGTCTCAGCACTAGAGAGAATCTGTATTGTGTATTTGGTCTAGATTTGATTTAAATACCATGCTGTCTTTATTATCTGGGACTTATAAGCTGAAAATTTTCTCTCTGTTATATCCAATCAGTTGCCCAACAACTGATTAGATGCTCAAGTCAGGGACAAATGTGAAATATAACTCTCTCAAAGAGTACTGAAAGTCTTTAGACACACTGACTGTGACTAGGGTGTTCTGACACACTCTTGAGTGAGGAGCTGTAACTCAGTGCTGTTAGAAGAGCGGCAGGAGCCAGGGGAGCCTGCATGGCTCTGACTGTCAGCTGCTCTCCTTCAGCTGCTCCCTGGCACAGGCCTGTGCTCAGGGCTGGCCTGTGCACGGCCCTGACAACAGCAGCCAATGCAGCTCCTGCTGCCATCTCCTGAAAAAGCCCCTCATGTTGGTTGGATACAGGGATACAGGTAAGGGTTGAGGGTGTTTTTGTAGAGCAGGTACCACACACCAGCTCCTGCTGCTCTATTTGTCAAGCATCTCCAAGGGGATGCTCCTACAGCACAGGCACAAGAATTGTTCGAATAGGTGGGTCACACAGGCATTGCTGGTTATGGTGAGCAGGAATGACCACGTCATGGAATGACCACATGTCAGCCTCTGGATGGGGTGCGTGCATGGTGCTGTGTCTCCTTTTGGGTAGGTGAGGGTGAAATCACACCATGAAGAAATATCTTGCATGTCTTCAGGTCTTTCACAATGAGAATGGTGAGACACCTGAAAAGGTTGCCCAGAGAAGTTATGGATGCCCCATCCATGGAAATGATCATGGCCAGGTTGGATGGGGCTCTGAGCAACCAGGTCAAGTGGAGGGTGCCCCTGCCCATGGAAGGGGGGTTGTAGCTAAACGGTCTTTAAGGTTCCTTCCAACGCAAACCATTCCGTCAACTGGCTGACAGTGTTTCCATCCATTGGTACCTCTTACAGAAAATGCTGGACACCGGCATTGTACATTCATGCCAGAGGATTAAAACTTGCAATTAAGGTATTTAATGGATTTTTAAATTTCTCTGGTTTGCCTCATCATGTTCTTTTTCTTAGATGGAAGGTGCCTGCACAAGGAATCATGTATTGGTTACAATCTGGAATCAAACCACTAATTTCCTGTAGGCATACTGTAAGTACAATTTTCTGGAACTGAGAGGCAGGAGACATTCAGGTGTCAGGGTACTGGTACCATGTAGAAACTGGTCAAAGTAAGAAAGTTTCTTAGGTACTTTCTGATGATATTACATCATTCAATGGGCTAGCTAAATATCTCCTTACATATCAGGCTTGAAAAAGCATACCAGTATTAGATGATAACATTACTTCTGTAGAAAGTTGTGTGCTTATATGGAAATCAGTGTTGAAATGCCTATCTGTATCTGTGAAACTTTTTTCAATTGTTTTGTAAAGTATAATTTTACTTCAGTGGTTTTCTTCATTCATATTTTATAACTAAATCCATGCCAGAAGTTTTTTTGAAAGTAGGTCATCATAACTGTTTTCAGGACTGTGTATCAGGCTTACAATACATGCCTTATATGGTCATTTTTAATGTTCTTTCAAATTATTTTATATTATTTCTTATTATTTGCCATAGTGCTAAGAAGTTGACACTCAAAATAGACACAGAAATGTATTTTTTATTCTGGTCCGTAGTCCTTTTCAGGTGGGAACAGTTGTTTTATGGGTAAAGAGAATGACATAAAAGTAATTTTAGTTAAGGTAGCTTTTACTCTAGATAAGACTCTAATAAATGACAAGACACTGAAGACAGGAGTAGCAACATATGTTAGAATTTATTTTCTTCTGGTTCCTGTACCTTTCTATAAAAAATAGCTAAAGGTATACTCCATATTCTTGAGTCAAGCAATCACTCCTAGAAGCTAGCATTTGATGTGTTAGAAGGAGATTATGTTGTAACCTTCAGGTCCTGATTCCACCGGCATTATTTCTAGTGGAAAAAATGGCTTTCTTTACAGAGGAAAATGGAATGCAAAATGCAATTCTTAACAGTGTTGTCTTAGCTATTCATATCTGGAATGAAATTGTTTTCCTACTGGTCAGCCCCGAGGGAACTGATGATCAGACTTCTATAGAGATGCAGACCTAATTCTCAGTTGTATTTCATTAATGAGTAAAATCTTTGCTGTCTTCTTATTATGCAATCTTAGGTGTCCCTTTCAATCTCTGGCAGGCAGATACCTTCACGTCCCTTCACTTCCCTTATTTAGCTGACATTTCTCTTTTAGCAAGGTCAATATTTTGTCTTTTCTTTAGTTGGCCAAGAACTATTGTGTTTGTAGGCTGATTATATCCAAGAGCCAAAGCAGTTTAATGTATGTTTTCAGAATCTGGAGTACTCCATGGATCATACATACTAAAACATCACATAGGTATATTCAGTCACCAGTACAGGGTCCAGTGCACTCTTGGAGACTGAGTCCTGTGATGTCTTTGGGTATGTGATTACAACAGATGGAATCTATTAAAAGAGATGACAAAAGGAAGTAACAGCATGACTTGAGAATGACCAGTGCAGCAAGGCCTGCAGAGAGGTGTAACTGTGTTTGGGTAGAAATCAGTGTGTCTCTGAAGAGTGTTGCTCCCAGGTGCCGCGCTCCAGAGGGCCCTGCACACGTAAACGTAGCAGGTGATGCTGGGGGGCAGCTGATGCTGCCTGAACTGCACTTGCTTTGTTACAACATGTTGCTCCATGTCACCTAAGAACTCTTGCTAAGATACCATACATGGCATGAAATTATAGGGCTGTAAAAGTGGAATTTTGAGACAGAGTTATGAGATCTTTCAACATCCTTCATAATTTTGCTGGGGATAAACTTTGCCATATATTACTGAAGCTATAGTTCTCTGTAGGAAAGGTACAAACTTCAGCTGATTTGGTGCCAACAAAATGATGATGACTATTGTGTGAATTCAAGTTTTCATCAAAAAAAGGCACTTCCATTTTAACAAAGTCTGGAGAGGTCCAAAGTGAAACAAGATTAAAGTATTTAGAAATTTTGATGCTTCATGGCTACATCTTAGAAGAAATGTAAGGAAGTAGGTCTCTCAGAGAAAAAAGCTTGAGTGAGGTTTTATTTTATTTGTATTAAAAGCCAAATTTTGGATTATATATGTTGAAATTGCAGTCTGCAGTGCTGTACTAATAAGTAGAACAATCTCAGTTATGTCTGTCAGGAACCAATGATGCCGCCTGTAGAGCAATTTCCTCAGCTTATGAAACAAGTGAGGGGAATCTGTCAGTAACATTGGTTTTGGTGTGGTATGCAACTTCACATTTCTCAATTCAAAATTTTATTCATATAAAAATAGTCTTCTACTACACACACAGTCAGTGTGGTTCCTATTAAAAAGAGGGTGATTCATCACTAGGAATCGTGGTATCTAAAGGAGAAACTACATTGATTGTCTTTCATTGTCTAAAGTGAGATAGTATATGGTAAGCATACGATTTACTGAATAAAAGTGTATTTGTTTATATAATAGACATAGTTATTTTCTATTCCTAGAATTAATTTATGTGGTAAAAATGGCAACTGAAATTATTATTCTCAACTTTTAATTTGGACATGTATTTTAATTTTTTTTAAATCATTAATATAGTTCAGGTGATTTGAAACAAGCCATTCCATTTGTTTGGGGGTTTATTTCTTCTATTCCAGAGACAGACTGCTAATGTAGTAGATTGCTTTAATGTGTAGTATTACACTTGCATCAATAATCTTGATGTATAATCTGATTTACTTTCAAAATTAACACATATTACATTGATAGAAATATAGCATTAGCAGTTGACAAGAGATTAAGGGAAATTTATCTTACTCGTCAGTTGATAATTGTGAACTGAATCCTTTACCAAAGAGAAAGCACCATTATAATAAATACATTACCAAGAGCATTAATCAGCTTTTACTAAATAAACTCTGAAAAGTATGCTAATAAATAAATAGACTCTAACTGCAAACTAAAAAGCCCCTTAAATGTCATTAAATTGTTTTTAAATTGTTTTCCTCCACATGTAGGAAAACACTAGGAAAGGAGATATGGCAGCACAAAATTTATGCAGCTCTCCTCAACAGATTTTTTGTAGAGGAAGTAGGTGTATATTTGAGTCCTCGCATATTCACAAAGCTTTTCTGAGAGATGGATGCAGTGAAAACAAACATAGAGCTGAGATGCCAGAACTGAACTCCAGCCAATGCTAGCTATGAAGTCCTCTGGAAGACATTTGTCACACGCAGAGTGTGGGAGACACCTTATGCCATATATAAGGAGAAATTACAGGCAGATGAGAAGGAAGCCCTGTGGTAAGACTAGGGAGTAAGAATAAAAGGCTTAATTATAGGAAAAAAGGTGAAGATCATGTACACCAACTAAGCCATACTGCCACAGCCACAACTTTCTATACAAACTTTTCTGTAATGTAGTTATCAATTCAGTGAGGTGTACACCTGTAGGATTTCCATCTGCTGTGGTAAAAGTAAAACTAACCCCCTGGCTGTAGGCATTTATGATATTAAAAATCCTTACTTATCGTTCAAAAAATTATTTTCTGTGTTTCTTTACTTAAAAAGAAAGTTTTTTTTATTCCTACTTGAACTCATTAATAAGGGGGAAAAAAGGAGAAAGTTCTAAGTGAGATCAGAACATTTAGCTTGACCTTCCACAAGTTTTTTTTGTTTCCATAATTAGAGGTAAAAATAGAGAGAAATGTAGGGTGATCTTTCTTGGTAAGTATACTGCTAAACTATTTTTCCTTTTCAGAGCAGAAGAATTCTCATAAGATCCCTGCTAAAAAAAAAAAATATACATCTCATAAAAAACCCCAAACTATAAAGCTCTTTTATTTCTGTTTTTGCAGTAAACAAGATTTGAGGTTTTTTGTGTTGTTACATAAGGAAAAATTTAGGCTTTACTTAAGAAAGTTTCCATTTAAAAACTCCTTTTGGGATTTTATAATCCCTTAGTTAACGTGATATATGAGACTTTCTTGTTCATTATTCTGTGAAAGAGGGCTCTGATTTCATTATACTGAAACTTGAGAGTGAAAAGAAGAACTTTATAGAGCAATCTCATACCTTGGCAATTATTCAGTTTTCACTTTGCCTGAAATGTCGGGGATACTTATCTGTAGTCACAGTTCTGTGTATATATGTAGTTTATACTTCAAGGGAGAAAGTTTAGTTGGGTTTTATTTCCCAGTTTAAATAATTTTTCTAGTTTTGTCTATTTCATACATAGTCACCTCAATGAATACTCTTTGTTTTGTTCTAGAAGGACAATATTCGTCTATCCATTGCTCTGTGAACCATTGTCACTACATAACACTGTGCTGTGAAGGGAGATTTACTTCAGATCTCCAAAGGCCAGCAGGAAGAGGGCTGTAGTACTTTCCTGTTGAACAGTAATCAGAGACATGGTTTGCTCACCAAAAATAAATAAATACTACAATTATATTTACAGATTCATTAGGGCTGCATCTTTTTTTAAATTTAACATTTCATAATAATACAGGATTTCCTCCCTTGTACTTACATAGAATGCAATATTAAATGTCTTTTGGCAAGTTGTATCCTATTATTGAATTGTCTTTAACACTACCCATGCTATCAATAATATTATTAATAACTCTTTGATGAATTGAATTCTCTTTCGAAGGATAGAAGTGAATGCACAGAATGCCTGAAAGTAAAAGATCATGAAAAAGTGGTACAAGAGGCATGCTGTGCAGACTAATTCAAAACAGCTCTCTGGCCTCAGCTGGTATCCCGCTTACATGGATGTTGCTGTCTTAAAGAAGTTCAGTTTGACTGCACTCTCCTGTTGCCCATTTCAGCTGGCTGCTGTGTCTGTATTATAAACATGAGCAATCCATGGTCTCCGTAGGATAAAACAGGAAGAGAAAAGTTACACAACTTCTGCTTTTAAACGCCACTCAGGATGCACAGCTCATGGGAAATCATGCAGGTGCTGAGAATACAGTTGTGCTATTCACACTTGCAGGCATTTTGTGTATAATGAATGGACTGTGACTCGCAGTGCATCTCCAGACTCTTTAGACTGGCTTTGTCTTCCACAGAACAAGTGTGATGATGCTATCACCCAGAACTTATATGTCTCACTAACTGTAAACTCTTAGCAGAGAACTCTTACAGGAGAAATTATATTAGCAGAGTAACTTGAAATTAGTTAAGTGTACCATTGATGAATCGCTGAAAATACACAAGCAACCATTTGATCAGGAAGCTGAACCACCTGCTCACAATCAAGTTACCCTATTAGCCTACACTCAGGTCTCTTACCTGTGCTTTATTTGTCGTACTGGCTCATCCTTTTCCTTTTTTTGGGTGCTAGCAAAAACTTCAATTTGCAAAATAGTGCATCTCAGGTATGTGCCAGATGGTGTATGCCAGGTACTCTCCAAGAAACTGGGAAACTTTTCATTTTCCTTCAGCAAGGGAGAGGCTCTGAACACAGATCTCCAATCACAGATACACCTTGGTTAGTTGCAACCTGAGAGAGACATTTGGTGTCTGCTTGCCTAGTGATGTAACAAAAGAAAGCAGTGGTCAAAACTACATTTCTTGAGACAGGTTCTGCAGCTGCATTTTTTAAAACTTTCCAGATCTGTGCCTGAAGCAGAATGTGCAGGACCTGTGTTTTCTGAATGCTGATGTGTGGGATAGGTCCCTGCCATCTCCATGGTGGCAAGTCAGTTTTTTCTCAACAACAACATCAATTCTGTTGTTGTACAGAATCAAAATTAGAAGGAATATTAGTATTAAAACACTGAGTTTGAGGAACTTATGGACCACTGGGGCTACGATCAGGATTTTCCAGTTTTATTACTTTGGAATGAGATGACAGATTCCTGTGCATTTTAGGAACTTGTATCCAATATTAAACTGGTTTTCATTCATATGTGACCTTGGAGTCTGTATAGAGAAATGAGACAAACACAGGAGAGGATAAGAAAAGAACAGAAAAAAGAAATTACCTGAGACCAGCAGAAGTCAATGGAGTGCCATAATATAAACCTAAAACTTGTCAATACTCTACTTTCTGTTTTAGCACAACGAAAAGAATTTTGTGAAATTATTTTTTCTGTCCTTCTGGATTGTACATTGTGCTTCTAATTATGCTATTGGAGAACTCCAGGTTAAAGTTTTAATTTTTTTTAAGTTTGAGAAAGTAAAACACATCCTTATACTTTACAAATACCTAATGCTTTGGCAATGGATAGTAAGGAAATGGATAAAGACATCAGAAGTCTGTCTAAATTAAGTGGAAACATGAGAATCTAGCTGAAAGAGTGCAGTGGTGAGCTGTGTATTTTTGACACAGTATTTTACATTTTGGAAGTTTACAACTGAGGAATTCCTCCAAGTTTTGTCTTAAACGTCAGGTTTTGTTATTGCCTTTTGAGTATTGCTTGAACAAAGTGATAGGATTTTCTCTAATACTGTTAGGCATATGTGAGTTCAGTTAAACTCTTCTCCTGCTCAGGGGGTATATTAAGAAGCAAAAAATTGTCACTGAGAACATTTCACAGAAGGACGAAAACATTAAAGTTGTTTCCAAACAGTGTATCTAGGAATAGGTGAATTGTCTCATAACAAGTGCAAAAAAATACCTTTTTCCTCATCACCTAAATAACTTGTGCATGGTTCTTTGTGTATCTGTATAAGATAAACAGATCCTTTGGGAGATATTTTTTTTAGCAGTCTTACTTTTTTTTTTTGTTAACTGAAACAGTTTCCTTAAAAGTGGGAGGGGCTTGTCCATTTATATCTACTTTTAGGAGTTTTTTCTGTGCTTGCAAGTGCTTGTATGAATGACATTGAATTTTTTACTGTCATGATCATTTCATTACAATATGAAATGTTAAACTATATATGTTTTCTTATACTAATTAAATCTCTGCTCCAAAAGTTACAATCAGATTTTATTCAGTTTTGTAGCTATAGTACTCTAATATTTTGGGTTTGCCCTTGTCTGGTTAGAATTTGGTGCCAGCAAAAATTATTTTTAGCTCAGTCTATGAAATCATGTTGAGACTTAATTGAAAATATTCACAGTAATAAGTACAGTTCTTGTTACTATTCGTTGCAGTAAGACCTGTCAAGAACAAATTTGTACTGTGAAGGAAAAATTACTTCCCTCTGATTAACTAAATTAATTAATAGTTACCAGCATTACTGATTTTTTTCATAAGGTGGATATCTTAAATATATTTGAAAATTTAAAATTAATGCAATATTTTGTGTATAACCTGCAGTGTTAAGGCACTGCCAATTTAACTATTTACGTAGAAAAGATAACATAGTAACACCTTAAAAAAAAAAACAAAACCTGAGTTCTATAGAAACTCTATTTTAGATATTCTAAAATTTATAAATTTCATGTTCTAGCAAGGCAATATTCTACTTTTTTTTTTTAATACAGCACAGAAATATGTTACGATATATGAACATCAGAAAAATACCATTGAATTTGAAGGTCTAATGGGAAGAATTGCCTTCTTCACCAAAACATTATTATTCTTGAACAGGACAAAGCACTTCTCCCTGCTACCAGCTATATCTCCTTGTTCTGTCTCTTTCTCAGTTGCTACGTCCTCTTGTTTCAGCAGTAATGCTGACCTCCCTTCTGGTTTTGGACATATCTGTTGGAGTCCAAGGCATGCCTCCGGCAGCCTTGGCAGGTCAGGAAGCCCCGGAGCCCCTGCGAGGGGGTCCCAGCCCTGGCTAGAAGCCAAGAATGAAGGTGGTTTTGATCTTAGTCCATGGGAAAAATTACCAACACTGCGAGAAACATTGCAAAACATGAGAGTTTAAAATAAGTAGTGGTTTAGTGTGTTGCAAGGTAAAAAGGTAGATTTTAGGATTTTTAGCATAAAGATAAAGGACTTAAGATGGAGGATTTTGGGCGTTACCCTGTTCTTCTTCTTCTTCTCCTCCATCTTCTCTGGTGATGGTGGCACGAAATGATTGGTAGAATGAAAAACAGGTAGAAATTACGTGTCTAGAATAGGTGCAAACTAATTGGTATAAAATGGTAAATAATAAATACGTTGTGAAGAATGGTTGGATCATGGAAAGGGCACAAAAGGGACGGGACAGCCCAGGACTGGGCAGTTCCCGCTCGGACACGGCTGGCATCAGACTTGTGGCCAGAGCTGAGAGCTAGCTAGAGATAAGAAGAAATAAACAACTTGAAACAACATCTGCAGGCGTTTTCTCATCTGTTCGGGCTCGAAGGTAAAGCTTCACAGAGGAGGGAGATAAACAACCTAGTCTTGTACGGAGTCCAAAACTCCCTCACATATCTACAGAGCAAGCATTTGGTCCATTCCTTGGTCAAGTTTGTAGGTAACTGAAAAATTTCTGGTCCTAATCTCTGTACGCTTTGAGTTGCGTTAGTGACTGAAAACTGAGCTCCCGTCTAGAGGATGCAAATAAAATAGGTTTGTATGAATCTGCATAACTCGAAGGAAGAAAAAGGTTTAGGCAGACTTTTTATTGTTTGCTGCTTTAAAGGCATCCTGATTTTTTTTCTGAGGTTGAATATTGTCTTGGGGTGAGTTATTTACGTATGATGGAAATTAGCTAAGTACAGTGATTACTAATAAGCATATGAGTAGCTCCACTGAAGTCAGTAGTTCATTTGAGGAATTCTGACCCCCCACAAAGTGGGGGAGGACATGTGAATCCACTTTTCACAAAAAAGCAACCCTGTTTCCTCTTCTGCTCTTTTTCTTTGATAAGACCACTAAGGGACAAGAACTAGATGAGTCTTCTTCATCTCTGTCACTGCTGCCATTGCTCCAGTTTGTGGTTTAACTTCACCACCTTATCAATAGCCAAAGTCATGTCTTCATCAGGAAAACTACAGAAATTCCAGGAGGCTTAGAAAATTACTTGCAGTTAAGTATCTTGCAGTTTACTTGCAGTTAAATAAGGCACATAAAAGTTTGGAGAGAACTGTGCTGTTCCCTGTGCTGTTCCGTCAGTGGCTGAAGACCATATTGCCGTAGGAGATACCTTTAAGAGCACCACTTCTCATCAGTGCGCAGGCTGAGACTCCTCGTGTTCTGTTACGGCACTGCCAAAGCCAGGTGCCAGGGGCAGGCACCCATCAGAGGTCAGGCTGCATGGAAGTACACAGATCATTCATTTCAGCAGCTTTCTTGTGGAGAAGTCTAAGTGCTCAGGGCTCAGGAGAAGTCACTAAGTTGCATGCCTTTTGCTATTCCATTTAAGCAAATGCTTTCATGCAGCGTGTTGGCTGATTATATGAATTGTTGAACAGAACCCTACTGGGAGAAGAATTCTTTGCAAGTTTGAAATTAATTTTTTTCAGATGGTTTGAGCTGGACCCTGGATTTTACAACCATGCTTGTCTCTTCTCATGGGGAGATGAATCTAAGCATGTGTCAGTTTTGTCCAAGTTGCATATTCTAAGCTCTTCAGGATTAAGAAAGAAAATTTTTGTCATTTATTTGACCTTAGCATCATCCTATACTCATCTGGCATTTGAAGGTATGCAGTATATACGGAAAGGAACCTGAAGGTCTCCTTCTGGAAAGACCTCTAGGGCTCTCAGCCTTGTGATCATTTAAGGTTATAGCTATAAAGATAAATAAAATGATCACAGTCTCTGGTACTTTAAATATAGGCTGAGAAAATTAGTTTTGTGCCGTCACCACTACATGATGGAGGATTTATTTGTCTGTGTGCACCATCCATAACTCCTTACAATTTTATAATGTCTTGGTTAATTTCATCTACATGTGACTAAGTAGACCACAAAAATAATTAAATTCAGGAGTATAAGGTAGATGGCAGATCAATGTAGTCATAATACATACCTGCATATAAATTCTACTGCAGCCTCTATTTCCACATTTGTTATTCTGATTTATAGCCTTGTGTTCCCTCATTTTTTTCTTTTACATATATATATACATGTACATATACATATACATATATGTGTGTGTGTGTGTGTGGACAGGATAGAAGTGGTTGAAATCACAGTCAGTGATAACACAGGTAAAACTCATTAAAATCCTTGAACTTATTTTCCATTTAAATTTTTGGCATATCTCCAATAATTCTGTTTTCATATGAAAATACTTTGTAGGCAGTTAGTTAGCCATTTTTAGCTAATTTAAGTTCCTTCCCTTAGGCAGAGCTAACTGCATTTTCCAGTTCCACCTTCAGCCCATCAATTCCCAGTTTTTCTCCATCTCTCATCCTGAGTTATGGGAAGTCTGTCCAGTGTCCAAACACCAAAGATGTGAACATATTTGGTTGCTTTTTTGTTTTCAGCACAGAGATTTTGGATCTCACTAAAAGTAAGTATCCTTGACATGATATCAGATATGAAAACAACGACCTCCTAGGAATTTTCTAGATTTTAGAAAAAAAACTTGCTAATTAAAAATATTAAGAAGATGCTCTTCTACCAACTGTTCTATGAAAACAGGTCTTTAAGATGTGGGTCTTAAATCAGTATGAATGGAAGTTACTAATATCATAGGATAATACTGGTATCAAAGGAAAGTATATCTGACTAGTGGAAGTGTACAGGTCCAGGATGAAAGGCTCAGGGTCTGTGGCTGGTAGCAGGGAGCCTGTTGAGAAGACTTGCAACAAAGATGAGCCACAGCCTGCGAGCAGAAGTGATTGGTGAGGATGAACCACAGCAGGAGGCAGCCAGCAGACTTTAATGTGCAAGAAAGTCAAGAGGTGAGGGAAGTGGAGTATGGAGAAATTCAGCAATTATAACAGTGAAAGAGGGAGAAGGCAGCACACACAGGAGGGGACTAAATGACAGCATGACTCTGGCTGCACATTAGAGTGTGGGAATCAGGAGCAAGGGAGTTAGAGGAAGACTAGCAGCTGGGGAAAATTATAGCAAAGGAGAAAAGCTTTTGTGAAGGAGAATTGTGTAGGACTGCTTGGAGTGACCAGGACAATCCTGAGAAAGCAGAGTCCATGAGCAGCTCAGACAGTTTTTTCCTCAGTGTTATGCTTTCTTCTTCCACATTCCTTGTAAGACTTAAATTAACTTTCTGCGGTCGTTGGGACTCAGTAAATGTTTATTGTTAATGTATTCCCTTTTTGTTTTAATATTAATTATTAAATAATTACTATTAAAATAAATTTAATAATAGAAAAGTGTTGTTATTTCTAATAAGCAAAAATAGTAATTGAAAATCACTGCCTTGTTGGGGACAGAAAATGAGATTATAGTTTCACAAAGCCATCCTCAACACATTAAAAAAATAAGACAGCTGTGTTAAATTCTCTTTTTATTTTCATTTAAAAGTTCATCTGGATTTTTGTGTCACCTTAAGATGCCTCTTAAGGTGTCTTTTTGAAGTATCTCTTTTGACTTTTTGAAGAAAAAATAAAGAGAAAATTTATTTGGAAAAAATTTAGATTCCACAGTCTCAAAAAAAGCATTCCTGATTTAAATGCTTGAAAGGTACACATTTCTGTCACGGATTTATAACAAACACACACATATATACATGTATATGTATTCTCTATATACAAATTTAAAGTTTTTTATTTCTTCCTAACTTCAGTTGTTCTACAAATACTAGAAGCATTGGAGGCTAAATCTCTCATCTGAACAATACTGTCACATCTCTTACTCAGCATACTGCAGGTCTTGTTCAAACCTCCTAAATCCATGGAGGTCTCTAATCTCCCTCCCACATGCCCTCCTGTGGGAGGCGAGCTGTGCCAATGGTGACTGGCACAGTCCAGCCTGAGCTCAGCCTCCTTGTTTTCATCAAACCCATAGGAAGTTAATTCCTTTAAGACCTCTATCTACCATGGAATGTAAATGAAAATATTTCATAGGTTGAAAAGTTAGTAAGAGAAGAACATCCATAGAGGCAGAGAGCACAACGGTGTAAGAACCTTTTAGTAGGGGTTGCCTAGGAATTACATCCCTGGCTTTTGTGCTGGGCAGCTGCAGTGACCCTGCCTGGCTGCACTGGGCACTGCCGGGTTCTTGGTGCATCAGGACAGGATAATCAATACTGGTGGTTTACTTCAGTCCTGAAATGGAGCTTTTCTCAGCATCACTGTCATTTTTTTGCTTCTGGGCTAAGCACAGAATTGCCAGCTGGATGTGTGGGTTGGCTTGGGTATTTGGTGATGGACTTTGCTAAGTCTTTCTGAGGGACTATGCCATGAACTGGCCTCTTAGCCAAATTTAAAGCCAAATCTGTGTAAGTGAAGCCAATAAGTGAATATCTTCCTAACATAACAATTAATAGTATATTGTAGAAAGGCCAAGTTATTTTTAAAAATGCAATTTGTGCAACGTACAGAAACTAATAGCTTCATGCTGATAGAATTTTTGGTCCTTTCCTAAATGGGCTTCCTGAGAGTGTACACACTTGCTCTGGCATTTGCAGTGGGTAGCTGGATTAACAGAGTTCCCTGTTTCTAATTTCTGTAGTTCTCTTGGTCAAAAGTGATATATTCTATATATGTGATAGATATTACTCTAACTGAACCCCATTCCCATCTTCCCAACTGAGACGTGATGAGAAAGTCACCATGTAACAGTGCCTACACTTATGGTTTCTTTGGAAGTCAAGCAACAGCTTGATTTCTGATTCTTCCATGCAAGTTCTTCTTCACTGTGGTAGTTCTTCAGTTTATTTTGTAATAAATTGGCATTAAAAGGGTATAGGACTTTTTTCTTCTGATCTGTCAAGAGGCAGCTTCAGGGACCAGATACAGATCCCTCCCTATATGCAGACCATGTGCAAAATTTAATACATTTCAGTCATGAGGGAAGAAGGCCATAGAAGTGCTCTAAGAAAGAAGAGTGAAGTTTACATGAAGGCATGGAAATTATTTCTTAATGGTGACTATTACTTCCACCCACTCTTTACCAGATTGAAAACACACCAAGGCTTTGTTTTGCAAATTCTAAGCCCTAAGCAGGAACAAGATCAATTGAAAGAATGACTAAAATTAAATTAAATTAAATTAAATTAAAGACTTCACCATTGATTAATCCTGGAGCTGTTTTTCCTGTTACTTCTTCAAGACTTAATTGTAGATCCTTGGTTAGCTTCATAAGTGCAGAGTACTTCTTTTTACTAGGAAGGAATATGACAGACACACAAATGATGAGACTTGATATTGGGCAAAAAGAGATTAGTCTTGGCCTGCCTGTAGAGAAAATTACAAACAATGCATTTTTTAAGGCAAACACCATTTTATAGTAACACAGTTTCCAACCAGTAATCAAGTTGTGTTGCTGTGCTGTAGAGTTCTATGCTGTATATGCAGCTCTGCCCTGCAGCCCAGCATGTTTTGGTTTCTCCTGTCTGTTGGCACACCTTCATGTACTTGGTAGTGAAAAATAATTTTCCCTACCTACTGCTCTGACAGACTTCCTCCCTTTTCATGTCCATACATTTAACCTCAGTGTCCTGAATTTCAACATCCTTCATGATTCAGCCTCTTGTCCTAAATCAGTTTTGTTCCTCATCAAGTTACTTCTTTTCCTTTCACACTCACAGCTAAGCTAGATGCACAGATAGCATTTAGACTGAAGAAAAACTTAGAAAATTATGTTCACAGCTATGGGTAGACCATGGCAAGGAGTGTATTATCGATACCTATTTATACATAATTTTTGAGTTGACAAAATACAGCCTTGCATATTTATAAACTAGGTAAATGATCTCTCTTTTAGGTAAAAATCTCTCTTTTACAGTTTTAGGGCCTCAGGTTTGGGGTTGCTCCATGGCTAGAAAACAATGGAGCATGTGAACAGAGTGTTTTGTCTACATTAAAGAAAAGAGGGGAAATGAAGAATGTTTATTATGGGAAGAGAAGAGGATTGTTCTCTCACTCACTCTGTTTACACATACACGTATACCACTATACCTCATGGAAAAAAATATTTAGATTATTATAGTTCAACAAGGGATGTAAGATGAAAAATCAGAGAAGAAATTTTGGGGGATACTCTTTCAGTGATGGAGAAATTAATATAAGCTTGTCAGACAGGATAGAGCTCAGTGGAATTAACTTTTATTAGAAGATTAGTCCTGTGCATGGTTGATGTGTAGAACGTGCTGAGTGCCTGAAGTTATTCTGCCCAATCTGCACCTCTGTTACGTCATTGGCTCCCTGGCTGTTTTGACAGAAATATGGTTTTCTGCACACTTGGTGCTCTTCCCACTTCCTGAATAAACGTTGAACCTTCATTCATATCACCTGATGAGCATTAACGTTAATAATGTAATTAAAATAAGTAAACTTATTTTTCATGCACTCTTTTTTGCACCCTTTTTTCTTATAATGCCAGAAACACTCACTCCTTTTGAGTTGTATCCCAACTATTAGCACACGATACTTTGATACTTTTCTGAACATTATTGTATTTTACTTCATCTGGTCATATTTAATTAGAATTAACAAGTTTTGTGGAAATGACTTACATAATATGATCTTAATAATGTGCATCAGGACTTCTCTGTTTCCGTCTATTTTTTCAAACAATACTGTATTTGCTCATAAAAGTGATAACTTGCAGTAGCAGAAATACAGTATAGACAGACTGGTGGAAAATTATATCAGCGAAGAAGCAGACATAAGCAGAATGGAGCCATTTCACAAGTGTTTATGCCAGTGAATGCCATGTGTTCTTTTTTAAACATTTTTAATACAATACCAAAGCTGTTAGCATAAAAGGATAATTACAATGTTACTTCTATTTGTTCTGAAAATAAATTGCCAGTACAGACAGAGAACCATAAAAGGAACAGGAATGCAACTTCATTCCACTCTCAAATTCATCATGTAGACATTCAGAGCACGTACATGATCTTTTGATTTTGCAGAAGTATTTAATAAAATATTAAATGATAAATGTGTATTCTTGAGAGTACAGCTTTTTAAAGAAAAGGTCACTAAAAGTATCTCAGTTGCAAGGAAGAACAGATGTGTTCCTTGCTATTGAACTCCAAAGCTCTTTTAGAAATCTGTTAACCTGATTTTCATATGACTGTTTACCCAGATTCATCATATTCAGCACTTAGGATGCTAATGTTTTACTTCAATATCATTATTTCTTACCCCAATTAATCTGCATTTGACTGTTTTCTCCCATATTCTCACTAGTTAATCTTCCTAAACAAGACTGTGGCAAAGAAACAGATCTTGAGGCTAAAGGCACCTTTGCCACTTCTGTGGAAGTATAAGGAAAGCAGGGCAGGTGGCACAGAGCATTTAATGAATCTTGATGAGAGTCTGAAAAATAAAGATGTAGCCACCTGCAAAGCACCTGTTTGCTTCTCAAACCTCATGGATTCCAAAGTCCTGCAGCAAGGGACCTGCAACCCCAGTGCCCAAGAAGTCCCTTCCAGATGTGTTTTGGACTGACACCCCCTCCAGTGCCCAGTTAAAGTACTCAGTCAGATTTTTCATTCAAAATGAGCCTGATATAAACTGAGGCTAAAGGATCCTCTCTAATCAAATAGTTGATTTATAAATACAGTATCTCACAGAACAAACTTTATTTAGTACTATGATCTTCCACAAATTTCTTACATTTTCTTAAAGGATTCTTTTCATACAGTGCTGTTTCTAAAAATTAAACCCTAGGGAAGAAGGAAAGGTTCATGGACTCCCTTAAAATTTAGTGACTCCTGATCTCTAAGCAGCAATACATTAGAAAGTGAAGGATCCTTTTCTAAAACTAACCGGTTCTTAACATCTTTTCTGTTTAATAGATTAGGTACAGCTGACACTCTCTAGTGGAGTAATTGCAAAAGGAGGAGGTAGTTCTTGAGGCAGCCATGACACAAAATGACTAATTCTTCCTAATTTAGAAGTGTTTAGGTAGCTTTTGTGTGATAATTTGTAAGTTTGAGTTTCAGCTGTGAATCAAAGATATGATGCTGTCTTATAAAACAGACTTCATGTGTATGTAAAAGAGCCTTCTAGCAGTAACCTTGGATATGATGCCAATATATAGGAGCACAGTGGGAAAGCACAAGCAAACAAAAGAAAATATTAGTCTGATTAATAGAAAATCGTAAAATCATGGGATGATGGAATAGTTTGGTTTGGAAGACACGTTAAAAATCATGTAGTTCCAAGCCTTCTGCTATGGGCAGGGATACCTGCAAAGGCACTGCAGAAAAAAATGTTGGTGTAAGACCTGCTAAATCTTAGTTACTGAGTGAACACTCCCTCTTTTACTCCCTCACAGTGACTGGAGGTCGTGATTTGCAGTGTAGTTGCTGGATCTCTGTCCCAAGAGTTTGCCTCAGCTGGCAGGCAGAGCTGGTCAGGGCACCAGCTGAAAGGACCTGCTTCCCTGCACCTCAGGGAGCATGTATTAGGGACTCAGGGCAGTGGAAAAGGCAATGACCACATTACTTAATGCTTTAGTCAGTTGAAAACAAAGTCAAATTTCCTATAATGTCAGTTATGTGTGTTATCTGGGCATTTGGTTAGGAGTCCAAAATATAACCAAAGCCTCTGTGGTCTCTGTAATAAAAATAGGTACAATTCTCTGTTATTTTCACCTAGTCCAAAAAGATAAATTCTGAACTCTTCAGAGGCTCTTCGAATCTCACAAGGTAACCCTCCCAGCATTATCTTCTGAAGCTGCCTTTAAGCTGTGTCCTTGATCTATTTTCCCCTGCAATTGTTGCAAATTTCTCCATGCTCCCAATATTCGTATGATTGCTGAAGTTTCCTTTCATGGTTAACTTTTTCTGTTTTAAATTGTTTCTCTTCTATAAGAAATCCCATCCTTGGACATACTGAATTCAAAATGCAAACTACTGCAATAATAATCTGTCTACCAAGTGGCTTGTTCATGTACTTGCCTATATCAAAAATCCTTTTCCTGGGGTGCAGATCTAGTAAATGGCTATTCAGACCTTAGGTCCCTGCAGATTTTCATTAGGATCACCATCCCTCTGAAGGCATTAGGGTTTTTGTCTACAGGTTCCTTTATGTTATTTGGGCCGAAGATTTTCTGGGTATGTGGCTACAGTCAGTCTTTAGTTCATCCTTCTCTGGCTATCCTGAACTGCACGAATTCGATATTTTTTCCCTTCCAATTGAAATTTGGCAGTGAAGATCAGTGATTTCTCCTAGTCTCATGTAGAAATTAATTGCACAATCTATATCAAACCACAGATTGAGGTAGTTTCCTGTGTTTTATGGTGTTTTCCAGTTTCCATATAAATCTTTGACTCTGTCTTTTGTTGGTGTGCGCCCTAGGAAGCAAGTGCTTTTGTTTTATCATTCACTTATATATGATCTTCACCTAATGTTTAAGTTCTCTCTCCAGACATGATTGCTGGCTTCCTCTAACAGATCTGTTTAGCTGTTTGCCAACATCTTGGCCACTAAGTTTCCTCAATCCCATCACAAAATTTTACCTACACTTAAAGACTTTCTTATTTATGAAGGCCAAAGAAAGTTTCCCATTTTTCTCTGTAGTTTCATTTAATATAATGGTCCAAGTTTATAATTTGCTGTATGTGTCAATTATACATGAACTTGAAATGAGATTATCTGATACACTTCAGTCATGCTGGATGCAACAGAAGGCAAGCATAGTACCTGAGTCAAATACTGTGTGCTGAAAGAGGCAGAGGTCCTTGAGTTCAAGCACTCAGAGCTGGTCACTGTCTGAACACAGATTTTTATGTGTCAAGGCTTTCCAAAATAGAAAAGAAATATTTTCATCGCTCTTTACAGCTTAGAAGTTGTTAAAAAAATAAGGGAGTTCACTTCTTATTTAGTCATCTGAAATTGAAGTTGTTTAATGTTTTATCCCCTCTGTTTTGACTCCACACTCAAATTCCTATGGCCTTTTTCCCCCCCAAATATGAAGCTATAATTGTTAGGAAAATAATATAACAAAGCAGCACAGAAAACATCATTATTCTGATGTATGCACCTCTAATGGCCCCACAGCCTCAGAAAGGACACAGAGCTAAAGCAAGTAGGAAGACATTCCTGCAGGGATGATGAAGAATCTGGAACAGGATTTTTTCAGTTCAGAAAAAAAATGACTGAAGGAGATGATAGAGGGCTGTAAAGTCAGGATACAGTGAAAAGGTGACTACAGAATGATTTATTCGTTGTTCCCACAATGCAAGAACTAGAGCATTGCAGATGGCTGCCAGGCAAACAAACAAACAAGAAGAAGTACTTCAAGAACAAGAACAACAGAAGTACAAACAAGAACAGTACAAATTTAAACTAAGGGACCCATTCTATAGGATACTGCATGGAGCCGATCTATACACTGGCTCAAAAAGAGATTAGACAAAATGAGTTGGGTTTGATCTAGCAATTGCAATGAAACACAAAAACTTCTAACTCAGCCTCTAAACCAGCAGTCAGCAAAAGAAAGGTGTTCCTTACTATACTTTTCTTTTCTTACATATGTTTCCTAGGCATTGGTATTAGCCATGCTGACAGAGATGATACGGAATAATTAGATCTTTATTTTTTCCTGATAGCCATTTTTATTTTCTTATGTTTTGTTCATATTTGCCTCTGGTCTGGGACTTGAAAAAAACAGTCTGATTGCTTGACTACATGGATGTTGGAAACCAGAATTTTGTGTAATTTAACATTGTAGATTAAGGTCTTTAAAGTAACATCTCTTTCCTCACTCTGAAATCATCTATTGTAAATTTTGGTTGGCTTTTGGCAAAAGTCTAAGTAGCTCATATCAAAGCTGCTTTTCATCATCCCAGTTAAAGACCTTAACATTTTATAAAGCTTTTTGTCTTTACTCCTCATCAATAATACATTTCTTATAAAACCAATATTCTAACTATGATCTTAGCTTAATTATCACTATTTTAAATCAAATAGGTGCATAACTCAACTGATTGCTGTGCTTACCTGGCACACTTTTATGAGACGTCAAATTTAATGATAATCTAGAGAGGTTCATGGAGTAGCTACATGTTCACATGGGCATAAGCAAAGACAAGAGTTGTCTCTAGAAGACATTGGCACCAATAGTTTAGCTTTGCACTCTGTACCTTTCTGCTATGTATCACATTTCATAGTGTAAAATAAGGTTTAAATTAAAATTTAAAGCATTCTCTAAATATTTACAGGGAAAAAATGTTCTCATATGCTCATTTGTCACATTCATTCTTGGAGAACATTTTTCCTCTCTTTTCATGCATACGGAACTGAACTCATCTGTGTATTACATGACCCTGAATCTAAAGATATTTCCCAAACTGAATACAGAGATATTAAGATTATTAAACATGGAGGGACTGAACAAGGATATCTATAGAGAAAATGTAAAGAAATTTATTAAGTAAACTTTATTAAAACATTAACTAGTGGCTTGCATTATAAAATTAAGAAAAGAGTCAACTTATTTTGATGCACTACATAATAGGCAGATGTAAAAAAATGTATTCAAATTACTCATTTGCTCAAATTAGTGGGTTGCTTCTATTCTAATTGAATTCTGTAGAGCTCTCTAAACAAGAATGCTGGTGCAGAATCCTGACATTTGTTAAATCCACAAAGGATTATTTTAGAAAGTAACAATAGCCACTATTCATACAGAAAAAAAAGAATTTTAATTAACAAAATGTGTATCTTTTTTGTTTTGTTTCTGAAACAAAAGAAGCAGGGTAGGAGGGAAGAAATAAGCAAAGAATTATTGGTTTGATTTTTAGGGTTCTGAGAACCCAGAGTTCCTTAAAGACTGCTCCAAAAGAAGCGGAAGGAAAATTTCTCAGCTCCTGTGTGAAATAGCTTATGTACTATTCAGCTGAAATTTATGGAGGAAGATGTAACAAACATTTCTTTTTTTTTATAACGACTTAGCTATTTTGAATATTTGGGTGTTATTTTTAGTGTGTCATTTATATATAAGAATATTTCAAATTAAATATACATTATTTGGGAGATATGTCAAACAGTTGGGCTGTTGCCTTGATTGCTTTTATCAGTCCACCATCAACTCCTACAATTTTTCCTGTACAAAATAGGATACAGACACAAGTGGGTGGGAATAAGCACAGTATAGCATTTCTTTAGGTATGAATATAAATATGCATGTGCATATAGACAGACACACAAGTGTGCACTGCAAAGGAGCAGTCACAGTCTGGACTAGGGGCTGCAGGTGACCTGCCTATTTCATCTGTCTGTAAATTGGCCCCTGGACTTCTGGGTAGGTGAGTCAGAAGAAGTTGTGTATTGTACCACTATGCACTCTTGAGTTCAAATCTTGATGTGCCTTTACTGGTCAAAAAAGGTTTGAGAAACCCTTTTACATAGCTGTCACCAGCTGAGTCAGTTGTCTGGGGATCTGTCATCTTCTAGGTTTGGTTCTGATATTTTTGTGGCTGAGTGTAGTTCCTATTGGAGTCCATAGGCTTTCTATTTTCAGCTAACATTGGCTGTTTACTCCTCTGGCACTGAAAATTCATTCATTTGCTATAGTTGGTACTCTGGCATTGCAGTCACATTGTTTCAGACTTCTGTCCACTGAGTACAGAGGGAGCCTAGGCAGCTGGTTTAAACAAGACTCCTAGTTTTAATATGCACAAGTGAAATGAGATGTCTCTTGGTGCATATCACGGCCACACACCACAGCAGCATTGTAAATACCTGAGCTAACTCCAGACAAACAAGTGACACTCTGCAAAACTATTTAGCCTGCCCAGACCCTGCAGTGATGTAGTTTCCAGTACCTGAGCTGGGGCTTAAGTACTGAGTCCATTGTGCTGTGTAAGTAAACATATTATGTCACTCAGCATGAACCACTGAGGGCTTTTTTTTTCCTTTCTCTTTAGTTAAGACACTCTTTTCTTTAAACCAGAGCAACACCTTTGCCCGTAGATGAGTCACTTACCACTAGCAACGGGGACTGCTACAACCCTTGAAAAATAATAGAATTCTTAGAATTATACTGGTGCTGCTTTTTATTTTAAAAAGCTAATATAAAGAAAGAGGCACGCATTTCAGTGACCCTTCCACTGAGGAAATCATAGTCCTCCCTTCAATAAGCCAGTCTGAAATAACACTAGTGAAAAGGAAGTTGATACAAACTATCTCTTAATATAGAAACATATGGAAAGATTTGTAGGATGTTATTTTCTAGGACATTTGAAATATTCTATGCTGATGGAGATTATCCAGATGGCAGGAAGTTTTTGCTGCTGACTTACTGGGGGTAGTGTAAATTTGGTGCCATTTCTTTCTATGCTGCTGCCTGAGGTTTTTATCTGCTGTACAATTCAGATTGCAAACTCTTTTAGGAAAAAAACTCAATTTATGAGTTCATACAGTGTTTTCTATATTCAGGTCCAAGATTTCTTGCTCTTCTAGCATTATCATTGACTAAATATGCAGAAAAAAGTAGCCGGATTCTGAAATACAAATAGCAAATATTGTATAACCCTGGCAAAACTGATCAAAATTGTGAACATTATTCAAAGACCTATGCTCATAAGTGGTTTTGCAGATGAACAAAATTATCTTGAGGTTATATATCACTTATCTACTTCTCACCTTCTTATTTTCAGTTATTTACTCTTTAGGCGGCAGCCTAAATTATACATGAAAGATATTGAACCTCATATCTGAGGGATCTTTGGAAAGTATGACATTTTTAGATCATCTTGGATGGGACACCTTACTAGATGGAGAAGTAAAATTTATTTCTTAAAGGTCAGTGTAAGTAAGAAGCTTAAGTTATTCAGTATTTTGTAAGATACCACAGATGCATTGGGCCACATTTGTATCAGCACATCTGGTCTATAATCAGTATTAGCTAGTGCTACTAGTAACAACAGTAACAGTAATAGAAGAATCTTTAACTAAACAGTAACAGTAGTAGAAAAATCTTAGTCAATGAAATTTTACTGCTTTCTATCTGTTACTCTCAGTCCTGAAATGCTAAACTGTGAAATGATGTCCATTGTGGCCTTGCATGTAATCCTATGTGAATGAAGAGTTTCTAAGAGTTCCAGATTATAAACACACATTAAGCCTCCCTATATGATGTTTCAAATCCAATTTGAACTCATTAATATGGCGATAATATGGCTAACTGGCTTTCAAACAGCTAACTGAGGAAATGGTATTTGCAGCACAGTGACTCTGAGGCCAAATAAGTTGTTTCCAAGGTAACTTCATATTTTACATCTGCAAGTCAAATCCTGCCTGGCAGTTTTAGATCTCTAGCAGTGTCATACCTGAGAGAAGGTTCTGCTGTATTACAGAGTTAAATCACACAGGGTGGTTCCCTGGCACTGAGTCCAGTTGGCACAGTTACGCAGATCCATATTGTGATACACCAAAACAGACTTTGGATGTGATTCCTGGCCCATTTGAACTCCTTAATCAGAACATCATTGGAGGTGCTCTAGAACTTTAAGCTGATACTGTGCTAAAGACCCTTTTAAAAATGTAGCAGTAAAATTACCTAGTTCCTAATAGAAGCTTTCCAGTACCCAAAATGGGCCCTACAAAAAGATGGAGAGGGACTTTTCACAAGGGCATGTAGTGATAGGACAAGAGGTAATGGGTTTAAATTGAAAGAGGCAAGGTTTAGATGTGATATTAGGAAGACATTCTTTTACTCAGAGTGTGGTGAGGCACTGGAACAGGTTGTCCAGAGAAGCTGAGCGGATGCCCACCTCTAGAATTGTTCAAGGCCAGGCTGGATGGGGCTTGGAGGAATGTGGTCTAGTGAAAGGTGTCTTTGCCCATGGCAAAGATCATTTTTAAGGTCCCTTTCAACTCAATGCATTTGATGATTCCCATGCATCAGAATGTGTCTTGATATTTTATTTGCTCATGTAGACATAGCTGTGGATTACCAGATATAAACAAATGAAAGAGAAAAATAAAATTGTTTTTCATTAGCAGTGGCATTTTGCAATTCACAGATTGTGTGAGCATGGCTGAAGAGACACTATGACTAAAACGCCATGGAAATGAGAGAAGTTTCATGACAACAGCACACATTCCCCTGCCAGAAATAAAAACAGCGTGAAAACTTACAAAATAAAACTGAAATCTGTGATTTTGTTAGATAAACATGACATCAGTAGATAAAAATATATTTAAACTTTGCTGGAGAATATTTTTTATTGTTATTTCTGGGTAGATCCCAGTGCCCACCAACTGACTCAGATTCTAGTCAGTGAGTTTAGTGCTGACCATTCAAGGGGACCATAATTTTGAAAATAAAATTTTAAATTAAATAATAATAATTTTTAAATTAAATAATAAATAATTTTAAAAATTAATTTTTAAAATATTCCCACCCCATACATTTGCACCCATAAGAAGGGAAATGTATGAGCTCATTAAAATGGCATAGCTTCCACTGACATTGTGGAGCTCTGAGGCACTCAGAGATTCCACTCTGCCAGCTAGCAGTAACTACATGGACGGTAACCGAATGGTTATAGATGTAACCATAGGATGGTTACAGCCAGCCTGGAAGCTGGGCTGGCTGATGGACGGAGCTGG
Organism: Machaerirhynchus nigripectus; assembly: GCA_013397975.1. NCBI lineage: Eukaryota > Metazoa > Chordata > Aves > Passeriformes > Dicruridae > Machaerirhynchus > Machaerirhynchus nigripectus. The sequence continues at coordinate 205,223 of VZRQ01011249.1, read as the reverse complement.
TTCCCTGTGGACTGCACAGTGCAGGCAGTTTGAAAGCGCATGATTTACAAAATGGTGGTGGCAAGTCTCTGCAGTGCTTTGCAGAGCATCAGAGGCCTCAGAAAACCCCGTTTGGTTGTTCTGCACTGAAATAGTGCACTGGACTGTGGCACATGGTGTTTTCAATGAATGTAATCTGCGGTCTCAAGAAAACAGATAACCTAATAGGCACAGAACTTTGCAAAATCGCTCCATTTTAATATATATTAACCTTCCAGGGGTACTTCAAAATTAGCTGACTGACTTGCAAGACAAATGTCTCTTCAGCGCTGACATTTGGACTCATCAAGGCTTTTACCACTTGATGATAACATACTACTCTTAAAAGGCAAACATATTGAACCAGACCTGCACTGTCCTCAGCAAACTATGTTTTTTCTAGACACTGCAGTTCTTGAGTGCAGAGAACAAGGTGTGACAGGTATACAACTTGCTTTCCACCCTGTTGTTTACATGTTTGTCATTTTATATGTTGTTCACAAAACACGTTTCACCTCAGCAGGATGGCTTTTGTATTTTTTTTTCTGGGAGAATAAAAACATAAAGATCATAGAGTGCTTTTCTGCAGTATATCCTCTTAAGTAACATCAGCAGACTGCAGCACCATCAGAGGTGCAAGACACTGTGTTCCACAGGCCGCTCAAGTGCCGATAGTTCTGTACTGGTTTTGTCCCATCTCTACTGAAGAAGGAATTATTAGGGAAACAAATCATGTTTCATGAAATTAGAGTTTCTGAAACTAATTACATTGTACTCCTTCCTCTAAGACATTCTGAAAACTTTCAGTGGATTACACAGGCAGCTGCAATAATAAGATTTGAGCATATAAATAAATAACTACAGCTGGTTTCTAAGCTGATGGGTCTGATGAATTATAAAGGTTACTCTCGGAGACAAAAAGGTGGATGGCGACCAAAACAGAGGAAGCAGATAGCATGCATGCATTTATAACGAAAAAACCCCAAACTGAATCAAACAAAACCCCACCACTTGGCTTTAGTTTTTAAAACTGCTTGATATTTTTTCCTGTGGGTTTCTTTCTCAAAACCACTTTTTTCCTCAAAAGAGCGTGTAGCTTTTTATTTCTGTGCTCTTAATTTCTCACCCTGATGAAGCACTATGAAATAATACATTTGCCAAGCTCTCAGACACCTTGTGGTTTGCAGATTGCCTTGTGATCATGAAGATGTGAAATTATTTTAATGAAAACAGAAATAGTCGGCAGTGTAGAGGTTCTCTCTCCAACCTCTTAGCTACTTGTGAGCTATCTACATTGTGTTGCTTCATGCTAGCCCATTAAAAACTCCTTTTGTTATTTAGAAAAATTATGACTTTATTTTGGTTTTGTGGTTTTCTCATAAACATTGGAGGGGACAGTAAATATATTTTGTTTAAATGAGAACAGACAGCTTTCACATGTGATTAATATTACAATTGAAGCAAAACAGATAGTTACTTTTATGGATTTCCTTTAGGTTCATTAAAGAAAGCTTAATACAGAAGAGAGTGCCAACTGCTGGACAAGCAATCCAACTATATTGTTTAAGAAACTAAAATTAGTGTCTCTATACATCTGAAAGCATCCTATATTTCCAAGAAAAAAACCTCCAACTTTTCCATTTCTACCTTTTAAAACATTTTTATGTTAAAATTTCCCAATTTTATTTTTAGAAATTGAAATTTGTTGGGTTTTTGGAAGAGATGTAGAGAAAGTAATTTCTTTCAGCTCTTCAAATCTGTACCCTTTGAAAATATGCAAGACTTCAAAATTATCTCCACAAGGGCTGAATTACTTAAAGGTAGAGTCCCACTGGCAGAGACTGTTAAGACGATGGGAACAGTGGAACCACTTTTCCTGTGTAGGAATACTGGAATTGTGTACCAGTAAATGAGTCCTAAAGTTGGCATGCAAAACAAGCAGTTCTAGGAGAATCCTGTTTTGCTGATATAACTGCACTTGCACTAACAACTAGGGAATTCTCCCAGAACAGCTGTGTCAGTCAGCAAAGCTATTTTGGTGTAAATCTGTACTGTGTACCTAGCTTGATATTTGGGGTGGAGTTGACCTTACAGTAGAAAATGCCAAAAGAAGTGGGAGAATGGAAAAATTTACTGTTACCATGTAAGCAGACAGAAAAGTGTACTTGCATTCTCTGTGACTGCTTAGCAGGGGATGCTCAGAAAATCCAAAATATGTGATTATTAAATAAAGTGGAATTTAGGAAACTTATATCTAGCTGCTAGACATAGAAATAATGTATGAATTATTGGTATATCATGAAACTTTAAGAAGAGTAGGAGACCACTGAAGGTCAGTGCTGCATGGACCGGGAGCTATTGCCCTTGGAAGTAGTTCATGATTATGACAAAATTCATGACAAGTCAGGGACAAACTATTTAGCACAGACTGTTGTGATAGGACAAGAGGTGATGGTTTTAAACTGAAAGAGAGTAGGTTTAGATAAGATATAAGGAAAAGGTTTTTTATAACAAGGGTGGTAAAACTCTGGAACAGGTAGATGCCCCAACCCTCGAAACATTCAAGATCAGGCTGGATGGGATGGGGCTCTGAGCAACCTGGTCTAGTGGAAGGCATCCCTGCTCATCACAGGAGCATTGGACTAGATGACTTCTAACTGTCCCTTCCAACCCAAACCATTCTATGATTCTTTGTTCATGATCAGAAAACACTAAGTCAAGAATAGTGAAATTTGTAAGACGGGAAATCGTACATGAGTAAAAACAGCCATTACTTTGTGAAGGAGCTTGTAGATTTCTGGAATCTGCCCTTTCCAAGTGCTGAGCTGGAGCTGGCACATGGCCATCTCCATAGGCAATGAGGAAAGCCAGCACAGTCCTAACATTTAGCAAATTATAGGCAATAGCAGCTTGTTACTACATGTTACAAGTTTTCATACATAAACCCTGTTTTACACTAACTGGGCTGTGCTTTTAATGATCTTTTCAGTGTATTGTTTTAGCTTTACACAAAGGAAATAAAAGGTTTAATTCAGTAATAATAGCAGTTGTATATTCCAGTGATACTTAATCTGGACAAATTACTGGAAATTGCTTGAATAATAACTCAGTTGGAGAATAACATTCCCTCCAACCAATATTGGTATTTATTTTTCCTTTTGTGTCTTCCTAGAATTAGATAACTGCTGGGTTTTGAAACTGGGTTATTTTTTTGGAGTGGGAGATGATTCAGTTAACTCTTTTTTGAGGCCCTTGTCAAATGTTTCCTCTCTGTTGACCTGCTGGCTGTCTCTGATTAATGAAGACTGAGGGTATGAGAAGAGGCCAAAACTCAGTGAAACAAAACACTGTGTATTACACCTCAGTGGTAGGTGTGGGCACTCTCCCTCCTGTTGTAAGAGGAAGCAATTTGCCCTTCTTGTAGTGACACATTGCACAAAGATTTCTTATAAGTTGAAAGTAATTAAGAGCTTGAATTACAATTGTAATACATTAGGCCTAATAGTTGATAGGTGTGGGGCAAGTTAAAGATAATTAACCAGCATAAAAAGCTCAGCAGCTGAATTGTTTTTTCTGAAGACAATCATGAACAAAATAAATCTCTTCTGTAGCAAACAAAAGAAGGCTGTGGGCAATACTTGACAGGAGAGGTGACAAAGAAAAGGGCAATAAGTCCTTTCCAGTCCCATTCCCAGAATACCTTCCTTAACTGCAGGTTAAGGGAGTGTGTTCAGAAACTTTAGATCACCTTTCCGTAGCGACTGCCCTGGAGAATCCTCTCCAACATGAGCACAAGGGCTATAGAATTCTTTTATGGCAATGTGTGCTTTTATCTTGTGTTCCAAAGCTGAGGCAGGCTTTAGGAATTAATCCATAATATATGCAATAATAAAAAAAATAATCTCCATAAATATTATTGCATTCTTCTGTCTGGGGAATTATGACCTCTCGGTTCAATACACAGAAGTAGAAATGGAAAGTAAAGAAATTTCATTTTTCTTTTTTTTTTCTTCCCTTGAAAAAAGGTATGGTTTCATGAAGGAATCGTCAAATTATTTTTCCAAAGCATCCCCATTTAAAGTCTAAAAATTTGTGTTTACTTGAAGCACGCTTGCTGAAATACACCCAGTTACAGCTGAAACATGGAAAAAACATGGGGAATAAATTAATTTCCATATTATTTTTTAAATTACCACACATGGTATATGTATATGAAGAGAGAAAGATACATTTATTAGATTCAGAATCCTATTGCTGGCTGGCTGTATTTAGCGTAAGTTGACACCAAATATCCAGTGCCACAAATTCATCTTCTGGCAATTTTTAGGGAATACAACTACTAAGCAATTGCTCCCATAGTTCTTTAGATGAACAACCAAAATATTTTATAATAAATCCAACCCTACAAATAGAATTTCCTCAGGACAGTACATACATTTATAGAAGATGTTTGACCTTGTTCTGTTTGACCTGGATTCCTACAACATAGTTTCTTTCAGCAAACTATGAAAATGTTAAAGAAATATCATACCTGGGAGTCTCTTGCTTTGTCTTAATATTTAGCATTGAGATGGGAATTTGGATGCAGTTCCTTTAACAGGAATTTGATTCACTTCCATCTGGTGACACAAATCAATGAGTATCAGTTAAAATGTAAGCAATCAGAAAAACAGCTGGGGGATGTTGTCAATGTCAGGGTAGTAAACTTGTTTTCTGCAGTTCAGGATGTGTCTGGATTGCCATCGATTAGATTATAATGCAATCATTAAGAAACTGAGGACAGCCTCCCCAAATACCATGAGAAATTATGGATTTCTCATCTCAGTTCTTTATGTCTGTTTTCATTCTCCCACTTAAACATTTATCTTATAGAAAGAAAATTAGGACAGAAGCATATTGAGGAAGCTTGGATACTATGGTGATCCAGTGTTTTGTTACAGATTTTCTGCATAGGTGCCTAGTATCCCAATGTCTATTTGGGGTAATTGGTAATTGACTACACATTGTGGAGGTTTTAAAGTGCTCTTCTTGGTAGAGGCTGATTTGATCGATGACAGTAACAGGATTTTTATATACGATGCAATATTAGGAAAAACATTAACCTGTTTTAATGGCTGTGGCTGCCAAGTCTGGTTCTGTGCTGAGGAGCTGAGAGATGCTGGGGCTCTGGCACTGTGGGATGGCCACACCTGTGGGTGCAGCCAAATTCCCACTGAGGCTGCATGTCACCAATGAAGTGCCCCATTAGTGTCTTGTTTGGTCCAGTGTGCCATTAGGGCCCTGTGTCACAGGGAGACCTCCAGGTTCTGCTGAGGTCAGAGCTTAGGGGGAGGTGGTGGATGAGCTTATTCTCTTATTTGGGAAGGAAAACAAGTGTAGACTGCTTTAAAGCCCCCTGGCTCCTAAGCAGGTATTATTTCTTCTACAAGAGATTTCTCCTACTCTTCTAAGGGGAGTACTTATACAAGAGTATTTATAAATGTGAGTGAAAGTAGATGAAACAGATGTTCCAAATCAGTTGCTCTTCTTTGAATATGTATTCTACAGTTTATCTATATTTTTGTAAATATCTCCGTCACCCAACAGTTGTTTTGCCTTTTCCTGCATTCTCAATGTCTTTTCAGTTTTATTCAGCTGTTTTCATTAAAGCAATCAGTAGTTCATCTGAAATGTAATGAACATTAATTTATTTTTATTATCCAACTTCTCAAAAGCAGTCATGAATTATTATTTAATGGACATTTACTTTTCTGCCATATCTTACACCCATAAAAATGTTGAAGGAAGTAATTTTGTCTGCTTTAGTGTTCATAGATAGAAAATTCTATAGTCACAAAGTCTTTTTAAAATACCCTTAGCATTTACTTCAACACATTTTATTGGGTTTTGCCAATTACATGATTTTGTATATTAGACATTTATTATTATTATTATTACTACCATTTCCCTTTATTTTAGAGTTGTTTGCTTTATAGTATTTTAGTAATGTCTTTTTAGAGTAAAGTGTAAACAGGAAAAGTTCCCACTGCCACTTGAATATACTTTACTGGGATGTAATGCAAAGGGTGATTTTAGGAGAAAAGGTACTGCAGGCTAACCAGATGTCCACCGCAGACCTCAGCAGCTCTCTGCCATCATGCAGCGCCCAAGGGCCTGCCTGTGGCCTACAAGAGAGGTGTCTGTCTGTCTTGGCAGCTCACCTTCTTGTTAATTTGTAAAACATCACAGATATGTTGGGAGGTGACAAACTTGGGAATGTGGCCAGAGAAACATGGCGAGCAACTAAACACACATTTTGGAGCATGACCTGAATGAGACATCTAAAAGATGTCAGAGCCTAGAGAAGTTGCCCTGGGTATCTTTTATAGCCAGTACAGAGGAAAAAAAGGATGGATGTTCTTCCAAAATAAGTTCCTATGATGCCACATGAAACATCCTTTATTAGATTATAGTTACCTAGAAATCAAATTATTGTGCAAATTGTAGAAATAGCTGTAAAAACTCCCTGCTTTGCTGTAGATTGAGTGATAATGGGTTCCATCCCTGAATGCTAAAGTTCCGACTAGTTTTCATTCCTCAGCAAAGTATGTCAGTGATAGTGTTGGGTGGTTTTAATGTCTTATTATTATCCTTTTCAAACATCAACTCAATGAAATACACTTCAGGGGTGTGAAGTGTATTTCAATCTACACACTTTCTTCATGAAGAGTTTCAGTTCACTTCAAACCATCATTCTGTCTGCAAAGTTTGGTAGATCAAACCCTAAATATTATTTACCATTATTTTGAGATAATTATTTTTTATTTGAATGAAAACGGAACACACCCCCTGCCCTGCATTTACTATCATTACCGTTAAAGGGCTAGTAAGGAAACAACACCATGGGCAAGGTTTATTAGCACTTTTGCATGGTTGTGAACTACAGTGGAATAAGTTACTGATGCTGCAAAAGATTGCTACAGTAGCTATTACCTCTTTTTAATCATGTCCAGTGATTTAATTTCTCAGCATTATAGGGGGAAGGTTGCCAATTGCTATACACTCAGTTAATTTAACATACTGGATAAAAGAAAAAAAAAA